>VNJU01009647.1:0-251404 GCA_008042675.1 Drosophila seguyi | reverse complement strand
GATGATGAGGTCCAGATAAGTTAATAAGTTCGTGATTGGAGGTCTTGGCAATAGTTGAAAAAAGGTGAGGGGTTTCGTCGGAGTGGCGTCCATTAAAAATAGTGTGAGCAGTTCTGTTGTCACATTTGTGTAATGTTTTAATGGCTTGGATTTCATGTTGCTTCAAAAATACAGGGCATTTCTTGCTAGTCGAGTTGTGGGGGCTTGCAAGTTGGTCAATGTTGCAGTTTATGCACTTCTGAGGCTTGGTGCATTTGTCACTAATGGTTCTGTCTATATGATCTTCTTCACCGCAATTGTAGCATAGTTTATTGGACTTGCATAATTTGTTGAGGTGTCCGTATTTGAAGCAGTTGTTGCATCGTATTGGTAGAGGAATGAAAATTCTAACTGGAGTTCGTTGGTACCCAATCATTATATAGTCAGGAAGTTTGTGAGTAGTGAAGGTAAGAATAATAAGGCCGGTCTCCTTAAGAGAACCGTTGTCTTTTTTTAGAATTTTACGAACTTCAGATACATGCTGGGATGCTAATTCTTGCGCTATGTCTTTTTCGTCAATATCTCTCAAGTCATTAGAGTAAATTACTCCTTTGGTAGTGTTTAGAGATTTGTGTATGGATACAGAAACGTTGATATTAGGTGCAAAAGCTTTCAGACGCAACAGTTTAAGAGCTTGTATGTTTGTCTTAGTTTTGATTAAAATAGTGCCATTACGAAGTGTCTTGCATTCTTCAACTTCTCCGCCACAGGTGTAATCAATTTGTTTTTTCACTAAAAATGGGTTGATATTATTGAGGTCAAGTCCAGGGTCAGTTCTTGTGATGGTGAGATACTTCGGTCCAGGGGGAGACAATACTTGTTCCTTTGATATAACACTTGGAGGGCCGCGGTCGGGGGGGTCCCCCATCTCTACGTCCCTGAGTTGAACGATATTTTATTTACGCAGAAATTGAGCACAAAATGAAAAATCAGAAGCGACTTAAAAAGAAAAAGCGAAAAAAAAAAAAAAAAAAAAAAAAAACAAATTTTAACAAAACTGTCCAGAAATAAAATTTTAGATTTCCAGAAAAGAAAAACACTTCCGGTCTGTATGACAGTAAACACGAAGTGAATCTATCAATGTTATTATCCATATATCTTCCTGAACATCTATTACAATGTTCTGGCGCTTTCGTTCGCCTCTTTTATGGTGACGTCAATGTGAAGAAGCCCTACGAGAGCCACAATTCGAATAGCTATTTATTTATAGATATATGCTTGGAGAATCTGCGAGTATCTTTCTTGTGGTTTATTTTATTGCTGGCTATAATTGGTTCGTTTATGTGCAAAATGGATGGAATAGAGATAGAGAGAGAGAGGGATTCATGCGAACATCCTGAACTTGAAATAGATGCATGGAAAATGCGGGGAAAAATCAGGAGTTTCGAGGCAATTGCACTCGGATTATGATGATGTTGGGCACGGTGCAACTTGATTAGTTTATTTTTGGCTCTGCTCGTTGCAATTTGAACTTTGGTTTGAATGGGAACACTAATGACTAAGGAGTTGCCGCTGACTCAAGTGCGCATCTTTTCAGGGCACTGGAAAAAAATGTTGAGGTAGACAATAATGATATAAAATAGGGGTAATATGTTGGCATACTTTTAGGAGTTGACTTAAATGCAAAATGTCTTAACTTAACTATCCGCAGATGATTCTTAATTTGTAATACAAATCACTCCTTTGGAAGATTGTAGACATATATAACAATATTTATTAATAACCATAATACAACCATACACAACGTACTTCCACTTTAAGGCATTTTTCTAGTATTTAAGCTAAGTATTTTACCTAAATATAACCATAATTTTTCCGCAGATATATAAAGTTAAATAGCCCAGCTATTTCTACAAATTAACCAGTAAATAATTTTCACTTTCCATTATGAAATATTCAGCAGATGTCTAATAACTCTATCTGAGCTGGGGCCTTTAACAATGCGCATTCTACTATTGGCAAAATTTGTTATTTTCGCCCTTTTTGATGTGGCTGTGGTTGTTGGATCGTTGGATGACACATAATGACGCATAAATATAGCCATAGCCACAACAATGGCAATAGGAATAGGTCAACGCAGGCAGGCTGGCTCAGGCTTTCTACCCCACCAATTAATATTCATAAGCAATTATCAAGCTAACCATAAGCATTGTATTTGGTTGTCAGTGTGGGTCTCTATACGATAATTAAAACAAATTATGAAATGTGCTTTCGAGTCAATTGTGCAGTTTGAAAAAATATTTTGGATGCATAGGTAAAAATGAGATACATTTTCATTTAATAAAAACATTTGAATGGTCGTATGTTTTTGATGGGAAATGCTAAAAATTAAATAATTTGCACGAAAGTACTAATAAATTCAAAGATCTTAAATTTTATTTATTTTTTACAGCTTTGTAACTTATTTTTTCATAGCTAACTTGCACGCATCCTAGTACTCACAGCCAATTGAGTGCTTCTACTCACCTAACGCCTATGTAATCCAGGTTGTGTTCTAAAAATTAAAGTATTTGAAAAATATGGAAAGTATAAACAAGAAATCAAGAAACAAGAAAAAATTAAAGTAGTTACAAATATGAAGAGTATAAAAAATACAAAACATTCATTTCGCCACTTTATTTCTCCCAGTGAACTCACATGCTTCTAGTACTCACAGTTGCTCGCTCGAGTGTTGTTACTCACATTTGTCCAGCATTGTCATCATCATGATGAGCTGCCTGATGATGACGATCGCGACAGTGGACGCACTGCATGGAGCGTTTACTGAGCGACAGTCGCAGGTTATCCGCCAGCCAAGTCGAAGCGCCAGATCCGCATCCGTAGACCGAATCTCAAGGGGCGCGTGCGGGCGGTTTAAACTCAAGATCAAGCATTATAATTGAGGCCAATTAGGTCTCGTGCCCACACACAAGCGACCGAAACTAATGTAATATTTGTAAAATATTTTCAACAGGTTGAAAGCATTTATAATACTCATAAAAATACGAAATAATTGCAACAAAGCAACGATTTGTTTATTAAACGAAAAGCACACAACGAAATATCAACCAAACGAGACGCAGCAACCGCAGAGGAATTAATGGATATAGAAGAAGAGAGATAATATCAAAACCTAATCCCAAGAGACACTATTAAGAGAGAGGCAACATGTTCAATTTGCTGCGAAGATCGCGTCGTGGAAAAACGCACAAGGCGAAAGTCTACGACACAAGCGACGAGGAGGACAGACCCCCGAGATGTGGCAGCAGTAATGCCGCAGGGACGACGGAGCCACGGCTATTGGGTGCTCTTAGCCAGCAAGAGAAGCCGGAAAGAGCAGCACGTCGGGCGGTGATCGAAGAGCTGGAGGACTTCGCCAGCGATGATGACAACGATGGCGATAATGAAGCTGGCAGCGGCGACGAAGAGCGTTTAAAATTAGCAAAAACAGCTGCTAATGGCCGCTCCGACAATCTTTCGTATATAAATAAAACGGACGGAGATGCGAGGACGACGACGGATGGTCGAAATGCGGCTCCCAGCAGTCAAAACGAGGCAGCCAGCGCGATCGCGAGCCGAAACGTTGGTGTTGGTGGTCAGCGCAATCGAGATCGGGCATTAATTGGCATTAGCGAGCCACAAATCGATGGTCCCAGTGCCCCCGCAATCGTCGCCCATCGCCAGCGTATCGAGAACGATCCCCAAAAGCGACAATCGCTGCTTTCCCTGGGCGGATTCCGACTTCCCTCGAGCGGGGATAGCACGCCCAAGAGCCCGGAAACAGAGCCGAAAAAGCGCAGGACTCTGCAGAAGAGTCGCGAGTTCCTCAGCGACATTTTCATGGCGCGTGGTCGAAACCACCAGCGTCAAAAGCAGCAGCAGTCACAGCAGCAACATCAGCATATCGCAGCCACTGGCAAGACAAATAAATCGAATAGAAGTAATGCCAAAGACGTAATCGCCAGCGCGGCACACCTTGAAACGAACTCCGACCCCGCGCTCGCATCCCCGAATACTTATCAAATGACTTTGGCTAATAATAGTTGCCCAGAGAACGACGTCCGCGACGATCAGCGAAGAGCGAAGAGCACGAGCCAAGAGCGCAGTAACCCAGCTGGAGCTAGGGAAGAGCACGGCCATTTTCCGGCAGAGCGCCAGCATTTTCCGGCCGAGAGTGAGCGTGAACAGTCAAGAGCAATGCGTTCGTTTGGCGGCGAGCAGCTCATTCAAGCGGCAAGCGTTGAGCGGGAAACACAGCAGCAGCAGCAGCCGGAGGAGCAACAGTTGCAGACAGCCGGCAATGCAAGTGCCCCGCAGCAACATCTGGCCAAGCAGCAGCAACATCAAGCGCCGCAGCAACAGCAGCAACATCAGGAGCATCATCAGCAGGAGCAACAGCACCAGCAATTAAGTGACATAACCATGGGCCAGACCAGCGCCAAACCGAACGAAATCGGTTCGGCGCACAGTTCGCGTGCCAGCACGCCGCGTGAGTTCCGTGAGTCGGTCGTGACTTCGCAGCCGCCGCCGCCCCAGGCGCCGCCGCGTCATCAGAAATCACCGGAAGTGCCCAAAATCACGGTCGAGGATTGCAGTTTCCATTCATCGACCTCGTCTGAGGGCGAGGCGGAGCAGAACGAGACCTTCTACGAGCTGAAAAATCACGCAGAAGACTCGCTGAACATCGAGGAACTCAACGAGGCGCACATAGAGACCCTGGAGGATGAGGTCTTTGCTTCCGATATACCAGCGACCGTATATCAAAATACGAATAGCCGCCCCTGGACACGACTGAGCAATGTCAAGCTGGAGAATGTCCAAGAGGAAGCGGAGGAGGAGGAGGAGGAGCGGGGTGAGGAGGACGACGACGACGACGAGGTAGATGAAGCCGTGGACTTGGAGTACGAGCCGCACGCTGGGCACCAGCAGGCCAATGGCACATCTCGCCAGTCGGCGAGCAGCGAAAGGAGCGCCCTGAAAAGTGACTCCAATCTGAGTAGCAGCTATGCGGACTCGGGGATTGGGGATCAGGAATTGCCACCGCAGCACCAGAACCAGCACCAGCAGCAGTCGCCGCCACAGCCACCGCCACGCAGCTCCTCCCATCACCTGAACCACCACCTGAACTTCATCCGGGACGGCAACTCCACTGACTGCGAGGAGACCTTTCTGCAGTGCGACGAACTCGACGACAGCGAGTTCAGCGAGCGATTGGTATGCATCGAGAGCATCAGTCTGCCGGATGTGGTTGTGGAGTCAACGACCGCCAGCACGACCACATCAGCATCCGCATCGGGCACAGCAGCGGGAACAACAGGAGGCGGGGCAGCAGCGACCACAAATGGCGCCGATTCGCAGATCAACATCAATATCGCCAATGGAGCGGGGGGCAACAGCCTGGGCAATGTGCACTTCATTCCCATCCACGTCGAGGGTCGCAGTCGCAGTCGGAGCGGCAGTCCCAAGCAGCGCAGCTGGGACGACAGTTGCCTCGGCCAGGACATGCCGCCCAGCATCGAGATCATCGAGGACGGGAGTGTCCTGAACAAGCCGGTGCGCCAGGAGAGTCCGTTTGACAATCAGGAACTCAGGTGAGCTCAATGAACTTGGATTTATTCTTAAAGAAAATTTACTAAGGGACACAATAGGAAACAATTAAAATGGTCTTATGTGAATGTTGTTCAGAAACCGACCATAGTAATTTTTTTTTACTTCAAATATTTGTTATAACATTTTAGCTATTGATTGAAATGAGTCTTGGTTGTCTTAGAACTTCCAAAACTAGCTTAAAAATTAATTAACTGAAGATTTATCATGCACTTTTATTGTTAAGCTTGACACTATTACATCTGGTTTGAGTCAGGTAATAAAAGCATATAAATTCAAACAAATTAATTTGGTTTTAGCAGCATTTTAATGCCTGCGTATGCCTGATATTTGGCTAGTACCCACATTGGCGGCTTAAAGTGCGACGTATTTATTTAATCACTTGCGCATGCTAACAATTTCGTCATTAACATGGCAAGATGCAACCAATTTATCTTGATCATTGTGTCATGGAACATGCCTGGTGCTCTGGTTTCCCACACGGATCACCCATTCAGCGGAAAATTACCCCTCGTTTGTTGCTTTTACTCTGTGCTCTCTTGCCAATTTGATTTTCCTGTTTGATTTGCGTTTCCAGTAGTCAGGGGCGCCTATTTTTAAATGGATCACCACCACGTATTAATACTGGCTCTGAATATATTCTGGCATCTGCCAATCAAATGTGCCTTTATATATTTTGCATTAAGGAAAATTTGATATATGAATTGGGGCACTATTTAATTACAAAAATTTATATTTCGCATTAAGAATAAATACATTTACAATAAACTACATTTGTGGTTGTTAAAACCTATGAAACCCTTCCATGTGATCAGTTTTGATGGATCATCTCCCATCACAGACAATTCTAAGCGAATAACAATATTCATAGAAACAAATTCCTTAGAAAATCCCACTTGTTTCGGCTTCGGTTCGTGTCTCTCATTACGTATACGCAATGTGAAAGCTATCGCCTAGTGGCATTTTCGGTGGCTTTGTTTGGCCTTCGTCCGATATGACAGATTATGACAGCCGGTGCGGCAAGTGTCTCAGATTTAAAGAGCGAAAATTATTTCGACAAATTATATTCATGTACATTTACGTGTTTCAATAATAATAAACATTGAGATTTGGTTGAAAATCGGTTGAACGAACACTCGTACGAGGGCAAAAATAAATTCACTTCGTCATTTTTCGTTTGGCGGTGTTCTTCCTCTTCGCCTACAATTCTTTTTTGGCAACATGTCGACTATTTCCCACGCTTGTTTTTTGGCTTACTCTGACAGAGGGTATAATGCTTGGGATTGGGCATAAAAAATAAATAAATAAATGTGGAAATAATCGGTTAATATTTTTATATTTGCTACAAGTAATTTTGTGTATTTGTCTAGAATTAAATCACTGAATTTCCAGATGTAATAAGCAATTAATTATCTTTATAAAAGGAAAAAAAGTATTTACAAATTTTTAGAGTATCCACACCTTCGACTGGCAAGAATCCTTGTAGTTTTTTCTCAATCATACTTTCTCATGTGCATAGAACACGATATGCCTGCTCTAGTTTTATTCGCTTTGCTTATTTCAGGCGGACTGCAAAAAAAAGACAAGTAAATTTTAGAAACGTTCATAATTAGAGCGAACTTGTGAGGAAATGGGCAAGAAGGGGGCGTGCACTTGTGGAATTTTATTTGGGTTGTTCTTGATTTTGGTGGATAATTGATTGGGCGTACGGGAGAGGTGCTGTATCTTCCACTCTGGCGGCTAGCATTGAAAGATTGTTTATTCCGCGGGCACATGCGGCGTATGCGTAATTTCCTTTGAATAACTAATGGCCATCTTTCCTGAAGCTTCGACGGCTTCCTCCCCTTCAACACCCGTTGTTTATCTAATCCAATTTAATGAGCAACTTGGGCATAAACACAAAAGAATCCAAGCAGGCAGCTATGCATTCGCAACGGAAAGTTCACAGGCATCGCTGGCAGAGATGCTGCTCTTGCCAAAAATAATTGAAATAACTTTCAATCTAAGTACAAAAGTTGCATCTGTCTCATCTGCTCTGTGTCTCCCTATCTATCTACATATATCTCCGTCTGACTATCTCTGAAGCAGAGCTGGGACCGCGTGTCACAAAATTTGATAAATTCACTTCTCATTGTCTATACGAAACATATGTGCGCATAATGTAGACAGTGCCTGACATAATGTATAAGCACTTGCTAGGTAAAGTATGCCCAAATTATGTTAGCAACTTTGGCGTTAAAAAGTTAGTTTTAGGAATATGCAAAGAGAACTACATTTTATGTAAAATGATTTTTGAACTTCTAACAACAAAATAAACTTGATAAATACTCATAGTTTTCCCTTCTAGAAAATACAATTAAATAGAGAGCTAGAGATATTATTATTTAGTATTTTAAACTTCCATTTAGCTATTAGTTTATGTATTCTTTGGCATCAGAAAGCATTTAAATTAATTCCTTTAATTTTTGCTATTGTTAAAGTAAATTTTATATGCATCTTAAGATCCTTTTGTTCACTTGTCTTCCTAATTTATTACTTATTTATTTTTGTATTTACTTTCCCTGACAATATTTTATTTACCACACATATCCTTTTAACACTTTCGAAACGCACTGTACTTGTCGTAGAGAGCGACAAAGAGTTGGCAAACTGCGGCAACAAAAACAACTAAAAGTCGTTGATTTAAAAATAAACTTTGCGCATTTTCGCAGCAACCAAGAATCGACTAGGATAAATTCAATTAAAACGTATTTCATTTTTGCGTTGAAAAGCCAAAACAAAACAAAGCACAAAACCGAGACAAATACACATATACTATATTATATAAAAGTGTTGCTGTATCTTTGTCTACGTCTGTGCCTGTAGCTATATCTGTGTTATTATTGTATCTCAACAAATTATGGTTGAGGAAGACATTGCCACTGTTTTTACACCTCATTCAGGTTTAACGAGCTTTCCATCCAAATTACGTCAGGCAGATGTCTAGCTATAGGTGCGCGAGATATCTAAATACGATATAAAGAATAATAATAATTATTCTTCTGCGGCTTTACTTTTATTTATTTATTTATTTATATTCGTGCAACACGTTTGTGATTCATTTTGTTTTTGTGTTGGCGATTATTCAGTGACAAGTTTGAGTTTGAAATATTCGTCTGACAGTTGAGCTTATCGGTCTAGGGATTTATCTCTCTATTTCATTTTGAGTGTTACTCATCCCTGTACTCGATATTGCAGGAAGGAGCTGAAGCAGCAGAAAGCCCGATTTAGCAGCCAATTGGACGATGCCCACAAGAATGTCCACCAACTGGAGGCCAAGGTGGGAGATATGCAGTTCAAGATCCAGACTCTGGAACAGGAGCTGTCCCTCAAGCAATGGAACGTGGAAAGTGAGTGGAAAATATGATCGTTTTCTCTAATGATCTCTAAAACATTCAACGAATACATTGCAGGACTCCAAGGTGAACTGGGTGCCGCTCACAAGGACGATGAGTATGTGCGGAAAAAGCTGCACCTCCTCGAGGATGAGAAGGTCCACTTACGACACAAATACAGCGAAGACCAAGATGAATTCCAGCGCAAATATGGTGGGTGTCAAGTGAATTAAATTTGTTAATTAGGCACACATTTTGGGTGGCATTTATGGTATAATTATTCTTAATTCTTCGTGCGCCATGTTCTTTTCAAATGCCCATTAAAACATTCAGCTGTCAAAATACATCACGATCTCTGATGATTTTCATTTCTTTCCCTAGACGAACTTGAAGCCAAGTACCACGAACTAACCGAGAAGTACAAACAGAACCAGAGTTTGGCCGGCAGTTTGCAAACCCAACTAGCCAGCGCCCAGGTCGAGGCTGCGGAATGGCGCCAACAGGTGGAGAAGATCCGAGCGGAGCTGGAGGATCAAATACGCATCCTAAAGAGTGCACTGGACAACTCCGAGGCGGAACGCAAAATCTGCGAGGATACGTGGCAGAAGGAGTTCGAAATGCTCAGGACACACAACCGAGGTGGGTCACTTATCCCTTTTAGCATGCTTACAAAATTAATTAAACAAAAACCTTGTGATACTTAGAGCAAGAGGAATCCCTGATGACCGACTGCGAGTGGCAGCTACGGCAGATGCAGCGCCAGTGCAAGGACAAGGTGGACAAGTCCAACTACGAGCGGAAACAGGCAACCGCCAAGGCGGAGGAACTGGAGCAGGAGCTGCAGTCGCGTCGCAAGGAGGCGGACCACCTGCGCACCTGCCAGGCGCAGGTGAACTCGCTAAGGGGCGTGGTCAGCGAGCAGGAGCAATCGATTCAGACTCTAATGGACCGCATCGAGAACCTCAAGGCCGATTTGCAGTCGGCCAATAACAATCTCGAGGCCCAGATCGAGGCTGTGCACAAGATCAAGTATCAGTGTGATAAGTGGGTATTTCAAGCACTTACGCTCTCTGGACTCTTGCTGATATTACTATGTTCTTCCAAAGTGCCATCTATGACAAGGAGCGTCAGACGATCTACAAAATCGATGAAGTACGCAACGAAGCTGCCGCCTTCTGGGAAAACAAACTCTAGTAAGTGATGCCTACATAAGAGTCCCTTTAAATCTAATATTTAATCAAAAATTTTGCAACCACAGCACAGAGATGACAAGACTGACAAATGAACTGGAGTCCGTGTATGTGGACGAGCGCCGGGAGGCCTTGGACAAGCTGCAGAATGAGCACATTGAGGAGCTGCGGGCACTGACCAATCGATACACCGCCAACGAGGAGGAACTGCGAGCCGAGGTGGGATGTTAAAACCTACAAATCCAACTCAAATATATTTAAATCACTTTTTGATCTTAGATTGAGGATCTGCACGAGAGCCTCGAACTGAAGAAGCAGGATTTCCTCAGCCTGCGCGAACGTTCTGATAATGCCCTGCTCCAGACCCGCATGCATTTGGATAAGGCGGATCGGGAGTACCAGAACGCCATGTGCCGCGAGGAGGATCGACGCGTGGAAATGGAGCAGAGTCTGAAAAAGGAGTTTGAGGCGGAGAAGGCCGAGATGGAGGAGAAGTTCCGCGAGCGCCTGGGTCAGGTGAAGGAGGAGTTTGCCAAGGAGCTGCAGCTCTCCACGCAGGACATGGTCGACACGCATCGCAAAGAACTGGGTGAGTTCTTCTTGAACTTACAAATCCTGGAGATCCCTGCTGATATATAATATACATAGACTCTCAAAAGGCCAAGCTGCAGACGGAGAGGGACGAGGCGATGCAGGAACTTGTGGAGCGACATCGGGCCAGAATGGCCGCTGCCGATGAACGATTCAAGTGAGTTGAGACACCTGAAATTACCTGTGATATTAACCAATTTCCTCAGTATAAAATTGCCTGATATCCTGAGACCGCCTTGGTGTAACCTTTGGCTTGAACATTGAATGTCCCACTCATTTTTCTCCATTCATTCTCTCCTTGGAGGCTTTGTTCATCTCGATTTCTCTCGTTTCACATTTTATTTTCACTCATTCAGCATGATGGATCGGCATTTAGGGCGATCGACATACCATCCAGCCTGGATGTGGGCGCTGGCTAAGGGCGCGTGGCCGTATTTGCCAACCATATATGTTCTATATCTGACCATGTCGCCGCTGATCGCCCTCGCATGCTTAGTGTTCAATATTGTCGCTGTGTTCTATATCAAATACCGTCATCTCCTAATACGCCAATAAACAAGTTAATCCTCTGCCAGTTAACAACAGTTACAGCTTGAGCTTTAAGTCAAGGGGTAATCTATGAAATATAGGGGCTGAAAGTATGGGTTTAAGTTCACTAAATTGTGCAAATTTGATCTTTATTATACTTCAGAAACCCGACCTTGGAATGTGGTTTAAATAAATTAATTAATTGATTAACAATGGCATTTTGAGAGTACTTTCTATTAGGAGTCTTTATCATGTTAAGTTCACTATAAGAGTACACACTTTAATGCCAAATTATAATTTTTTTTAAATTTTAGTAAAGTGAAATCCCCAAATCAATTTTATATAAAAAGAGCTTGCAGAAACCCTTCTTAGTCAATATTCTCCTAATATTTTACTTTCTCTTTCTCGCTATGTGTGTGTATCCAACCTCTGCCCCATATATTTAACCTGAATAACCACAAACAATAAAAAAACCCTCGAATCCGACTTTGAACCCAAACCTGCATCCGCATCCGCAGCGATGTAGAACTTCGGCACCAGCGCAATCTCAAGGACCTGAAGGCGGCCTACGATGCCGAGAAGGCGGCGCTGGACAAGCGCGACATCAGCAATGCCAACGAGATCGAGCAGCTGCACCGCAAGTGCCGCTGCCTGACCAACCTGTAAGTGGGCCATTAAAGCCATCAAAGCTACCCAAAAACCCGTCCCACTTTCCCCTCCGACCAAGTTCCTAATTCCGCTTATTCTTGGGGGATAAAATCAATGCGTTTGAACAAAAGTTTCTGTGAATTTTACAGAAAAACACATACAATTAGTGGTTTTCTGTATAGCCTTATTTTATATCTATATTTTTTTTATTCTAATTCCATTTAGTAGTGTTTATTAAAACCCTTAAAAATGGTTAAATATTAGTCTAAAACATTATTAATTTTCAGAAAAGGTTCACTGAATTCGGTACCTCAAAAACTCTAGTTCTTTTTAGAACACCCTAGAATTTCTTGTAAAATAAAGGAATAACACGACAAATTAGTTCAATGAAAGGCCTTAAGCTTTAAAACATACTTTAAAAAATCAGTAATTAAATCAACACATAATCACGAAAAAATGAACGGAATCAAGAACTTGGAAAACCTCTTTAAATCTACTTTCCCCCTACTATCTATTGGCTTTTCCGTGTCCGTGTCGTGGGCTGTTGTACACTAAGTCAGTATCCACTGTCCTTTGTTGTTACCAATCTAATAATTTTAATAAAATGTCAAACCCTCTCTCCGTAGATTTGAGGAGATGCGCATGAGATACGAGCGCCGGGACCCCCGAGCCGAGGACCTCCGTGAGATTTCTGAGCTCAGGACCCGCTGCGAGAGTCAGGAGCGGGATCTGTATGTGCTCACCGATCGCCTGCGGGAAATGCAGATCCAGATGTCCGAGTTGCAGCAAAATGGAGACCGGAAGGGCGGTGGTAAATCGGTAAGGAAACCACCGCCTAAATCGATTGCCACCAGCTGTGACGTGATCTACGAGGAAAACGAGGAGCGCGAATCGCCCGAACAGGATAATGGGGAAAACTCCTCCCAGGGCGACAACGACGATGACGAGGAGGAGGAGGATGCCGAACAGGAACCCAGCGACACGGAGTCGAATCACACGATCGAGGTCAATGGCAAATCTGATCGGATCAACGAGGATGACGCCCACTTGATCACCGCCGTGTGAATCCCTCGCATCATACCTAGCTTCTTCCGAATTTGTGGCTGTATTTTTCGAAGTTCCCCGGTGTCGTGGACTATCCAAGGATCAAGGCGCCTTGGTGCCTTCTGTGCTGCCCTCTGTGTCGCCGGATACGGAAATCGACCCACTCTCAACCAAACGCTCAAAGCTTGAACTCAAAAAAATTGTAAAAATTCATTTCTGAATTGGTTTCTGAAACCGCAAAAAAAAACAACGAAATAAATGTAAATATTTTTAACTAAACAATTATATTTCTAGTCTCAAGGGCTTGAGGGCGGGGTGTATTAAAAGAACATTCTTACATTCATTCGCATCTTATGGGGTTTCGTAACAGTCAAGTCAATCTACCCATGTCTAATGTCTCAAATTATATCAAAATATGTTGAAGCCTGGCCAAGCCAAATTTCGATCGTTCCTATGGCAACTATATGATATGCGTAAAGACGGACGGACAGAAGGACAGATCGACTGAGCTGGAAAATATATATACTTTATAGGGTCGGAAATGTCTCCTTCACTGTGTTGCAAACTTTTGACTAAAATTAAAATACCCTGCAAGGGTGTAAGAATATAACAATATTTTTTATAAAGCAGGTTTTTCTTTGCGTTCAATATTATTATCAAAAACACTTATGGTTATATTTTTATACATAATGCTTTTATGCTGTATTCATCTTTTTTAAGATTCATTGTAATCTTAATCGTTAGGTTTAAAGAAATAATATTTCTGGTCATCGCTTTGCAAAAATAAAACTTGACTGAGTCGATCTGGTCTGTTTCTGCTTCTTATTCGGCTTAAAACATTAGATGCCGCTGAAAAGACTAGTCCAGAGAGAACTGACGATCCAACTACCGACAAATATTGTAATGCTACTTTATGCTAATTCTGACATAAATTTATCCTACTATGGGAATACGGCAATTGATGTTGACGGCCCCAAAAAAAATTGGTATTATCAGAAGTATTGCTGTTGTTGGCCATATGTTTTACGATCGATTTTATTTTCTGCGTATATGTTGCGCATTCCTGAGCGACTTTAAAAAGCTATTTCTTAAATCTGGGATCAGAATTCAGGGCCTACATAAATCGTAAATCAATACATTAATCAAATAAAATATTTGTATGCCATAAAAAACACAATTGCATCAAACCTGCTCCATTGCGCCCATTTGCTTATCAATTTCGGGCAACATAAAGTCCTTTATTTCATTTGCATCTGGCATGTAATCATGCTAGCTGTACAATAGTTACCTCCGCTGATTATTTTGGTTACTTCCGTTAGCGGACCCAGCAGTGGAACTATCTCACAAAGTGACATAAAGTCTAAACATAAAGGTAGCAGATATGAAACTTGACATATTTGGTTGTTATATTATAAAAAGTTTGTAAAAATAATTTGGGGTCCGTGTGAGCACGCCCCTTTTTGCCTCCCATACAGACTACTGGAATGACTTCGGAATAATATATTATTGGAGGATCTTTTTATTTTTATTTGATTTATTTATGGAGAGCTAACAAGTAATTTAAGGGGGCTTATACACCTAGGGGATATTTCCATAATTCCATTTTTGGAATTTTTTTGTAGAGAGTCTATTTAAGTTATTGAATATGGTTTTTTTTTTACGTAAAAGAAAACACTATTACGTTATTTTTTATTACAAAATTTTTGAAATTAACGAACTAATTTATTTTTAAATTAAGGTAGAAAAAAATAGAGATATTCGGTACCAGATTCCGTTACCCCAAAAACCATCTAAAAGTAAACAAGAAAGGAACCTAACTTCGGCATGCCGAAGTTTAAATACCCTTGCAGTAAGTAGAAGAAGAAGAAAAATGTTCTGACTATATCGCGTTCTCGGGTACTGACATAAAATAAATGTTGCCAGCAAAAACTGTTGCTAGCGAAAGATGTTGCGAGCAACAAAGCGAAACAGATATATATATTCATATGGCAGCTATATGATAAGAGGGTATTTAAACTTCGGCATGCCGAAGTTAGCTTCCTTTCTTCTTTAACAATACCTTAAGATTTTTAGGGTGTTAGAAAAATTTCAAACATATGGGGCCAGTGACCACCTTATGTGGCCGAAACCCATTTTTTAAAAGTTTGATAAATTTTAAAAAAATTGGAATGTACTCAAAAAACATACATCTGTATGTAACATACGTACTTGAAATTTTAACAGAGCGCGGCACTGTTAAGTTATCCACTGTTAAATCAGCTGTTATTGTAACGAGAAGCCAGCGCTGTTAAATCGCTTATTTATTGTGCAAGTTTTAAATGTCGAAAAAATGTAAAAATCTCAAATGAAGGGGAACTTATTGGATGCAATCTTATTCATAGATGTTTGTAATAGATGTTTGGGGGTCTTAGCTGTAGAAATAGTCTATTGTTTCACTGTAATCTTTTAAAATTTGTAACCATAAAAAATTTAAAAATATTAATGTATTCTAATATTAACATTCAGCTACAAAGTGAGTTCAGCTCTCTCCACTTCTAAAACTAGCTCTATGTTGTACAGCATTAAATTCTTATTATATTCTGAAAGTATAAAAGTGCACTTTTGCGCACATTCGGTAAAATTTAACTTTTATAGATCTAACCTTTTTTCTGGGAATAATCGAGTTCTTTGACATATAAAACGCCAAAGGCTGCGAATGATTCAATTTTTTGTTATGGTATATCAAATCTGTACTCTTTAAAGTCATATGGCAGAAAACCCAACACTCCTAATTTGATTCTTTGAAAGTTAGAGAGCAGAATCACAGAATGCTGAATGTGATTGGCCGCATGTAATATGCATGGGAATAATAAAAAAAATTTAATCCTTAAAAAATTATGAGACTAGGCCCATTTTTCTTTAAATATCTTCCTTTTGCAACGATAAACACTATTTAAAAAACAGAACTTAAATATGTTGCTTCGGTTTCAAGATAATTATTAATGCCACAAAGAGTGGTCGCTGGCCCCATAGTGCATAGTTTTTTGTTATATTCAACCAGATAAACAATCTCTACTAGGTCACTACAAAAGTTCATTCACTTTTGTCAATTTTGAAACACTGTGTTTTATATGGTTGTGCATGGTGATTTTAATGAACTTAAGGATATTTAATATGTTTGATTGTGTGGAATTTGAAGGTAGTTTTTTTGGATTGGTATTGTTAAACATGTTGTTTCTTTGGTTTTTAAGAGTGTTACAAGTGGACAACAGGTGTTCCAGTGATATGTTGTCGTTGCAGAACGGGCAGGTTGTCCGTTGTGTTTTGTAGAGGTAGTGCTGTGTGTGTCCCAGTCTGAGCCGTGTTAGGGTATTATAATTTTAGTCAGAAGTTTGCAACGCAGTGAAGGAGACATTTCCGACCCTATAAAGTATATATATTCTTGATCAGCATCAACAGCCGAGTCGATCTAGCCATGTCCGTCTGTTCGTCTGTCCGTCTGTCCGTCTGTCCGTCTGTCCCTCCGTCCGTTTCTACGCAAACTAGTCCCTCAGTTTTGAAGCTATCTGAATGAAACTTTGCAGATAGTCTTCTATATGCTCTCACTACTATATAAGTCGGAACAGGCCGGATCGGACGGCTAAATCATATAGCCGCCATAGGGACGATCGGTAAAATTTAATGACAAAAATTAGAACTTATCCAATTTTTAAGATATTTGCATAAAATTTTAGAATTGACCATTTGGTATTATTTTAGAATATCGGTTTTAATTTTCCACATACTTTCATAAAATTTGAGACATAGCCATTTTGTATTATTCCAAAATTTCGCTTTGAATTTTATCAACATGGGACCACTATTCATATAGGTGCCATAGGAATATATATCTGTTTGGCCTTGTTGATTGCAACATTTTTCGCCAGCAACATTCTGCACTGGCAAACATTTATTTTATGACAGTACTCAAGAAAGCAAGAAAGTCAGAACATTTCTCTTCTTCTTCTGCTAATTACTACAAGGGTATTAAAACTTCGGCATGCCGAAGTTAGCTCCTTTCTTGTTTTTATTTGGTCTCTTCGTGAGATCGGCAATTTTTTTAAGTTAAGATATTAATTTTTTTTATTAAATATAAAAGGCTCAACTTGATTAACTTTTTATTAGATCTATATTATATAAATATTTTTAGATTGATAAAATCTCGTTCTTTCTGTTATTCTATATTAAAGTTTTTTTCGTTAAAAAGGTCGCAATGCCGGAACTGGTCTATGTATTATTGAATTATTAGAAAAGAAGCAAAAATGAGCAAATGATATTACATAGCCATCGAAAACAAAGGATAAACCTACAAACTTACGTTTTTAACTTATGTCAGCAATTGTAAGTTTGTTAGTTATACTACACTTGTACTTCTAAATTTCTATAATCCCAAATTAGAGTATTTTGGGAGATCTGAAAATATATATATATGTAATTTTCCCAATCTAAATAACATCTACAGTTACTCATCAAAAGTCATCAGGCCTGCTGACATCGATGGAGAGTGCGTAAGTACGGCATAGCCGTAAAAACACTTAATATCTGAACAAATATATAGAAATATACTCGGCTGATTGATGATTATTGATTTTATATTTAAATATCTGATAAACGTAAATAAATTGTTGTAAATTAAAGTAAAACAAACCAGCTTCGTAATTTAAAGCCAAATAACAATACTGGCTACGTATCTTACTTATTTTTCTTTTGATTTGTCGTAAATAATCAAATTACTCAATAAAAAATTTCCGAACAAATACCTTGAGTTTTAGCTTTAAGGAATAGGTTTAGTAAAATGCATCGAAATACTATCTCTATCTTTGATTATATGGAGTTGAATATGAATTAATATGATGTGTTGTTGGGCACCTAAGGGTATGTAAAGCAGAGGTTGCAAAAGGGCAGCTATCGTACCTCTGTCTACAGTTATTGTATCTGTGACACTCTTGTTCATCTTAACACAAAATCCAGACCGAGTGTGTAGATGTGGACAACGCCCGTTTGAGTGTGTTCGTTACAAGTTGCAAAATCTATCAAATTTTAAGTGAATATATCCCTATTACCCAAGTTTACCAATAATTTTGGTCGGGGAAAATTATGTTTTTTTTTTATTTTTAATTTTGCTAATTTAATGGAATGATATACAAAACAAAATTAAGTTGGTTTAGTAGGAAATTGATAAATATATATATATATATATATATAAATGTATTTTCATTTAAATATCCTCATATCATTGTTTGAATTTTACAACTGCAATTTTTTATTTTATTATTACATTATTTATATTGTATTGTCAAACTCTTTCTGATATGTAGAAAAATTTATTTATTTTTATTTAATATTAGGTTAAGAAAATGTTTTGTTTTTGTTATATGCATTTTTATATAAATATATATTTAAATGAACTCTACTCTTTTCATCCGTTACTGTTA
Source organism: Drosophila seguyi (assembly GCA_008042675.1). Lineage (NCBI taxonomy): Eukaryota > Metazoa > Arthropoda > Insecta > Diptera > Drosophilidae > Drosophila > Drosophila seguyi. The sequence continues at coordinate 232,951 of VNJU01009647.1, read as the reverse complement.
AATTTTACATTACTTTAACCAAATTCTACATGGCTTTTTGGGCACATCTGTTATCTGTCATCTTACGCTCTCCCAATTCGAAACTCGTTCGAACTCGAACTGGCTTTATTTTTCTCGCTCTCACGAGAGCGGCATGTGTAAGCAGTGATGTCATTTCCGTTTTTTCCCATCATGTTTGGCTTTTTTGAAGGGTACTTGCAGGAAAAATTTGAAAACAGATGGCGGCAGGCATTTAAGGTTTTTTTCGTATTATTGAGTGATGTTTTATTGTGTTGTTAAAAATGTATTTCTATCGGCACATTGTTCAATTACCTTATACCATATATGGTTAAAATCAATGCGTTCAATATATTTTTGGCATATGTATGGAAAAATATTGATTTGAATTCGAAACACGATAACTTAAATTCCAATGATTTAAAAAAAATAAAAGTTTGAACCTAAATTGGGGGTAAGAATTAAGCTTCAGACTCTTTTTGGAAACAAAAATTATTGTTGAAGTTACAGCAACTCAACCGCAATTTCTGCACTTTTATGTTGAAATATTTTCAAAACCTAGCGTCTAGGAATGTTTTTAAGGGTCGAATTCGAGTATTATTGTCGGCCCGTATACTCCATCCGATGAAGGCGAAAATAATATTTATGTGTTATGTATTCCCTAGCTTTTAACTAATGTAAACATATATTTATACTTTGAGAATCTATATTTATATACTAGCAGGGTATTATAATTTTAGTCAAAAGTTTGCAACGCAGTCAAGGAGACATTACCGACCCTATAAAGTATATATATTCTTGATCAGCATCAACAGCCGAGTCGATCTAGCCATGTCCGTCTGTCCGTCCGTCCGTTTCTAGGCAAACTAGTCCCCCAGTTTTGAAGAAATCTGAAAGAATGAAACTTTGCAGACAGTCTTCTATATTCTCTCACTACTATATAAGTCGTAACCGGCCGGATCGGACGACTATATCATATAGCTGCCATAGGAAGGATCGGTAAATTTTAATGAAAAAAATTATAGCTTAGCCAATTTTTAAGATATTTGCATAAAATTTTAGATCTGACCATTTGGTATTACGTTAAAATTTCGGTTTTAATTTTATCAAAATCGGACAACTATATCATATAGCTGCCATAGGAATATATATATCTGTTTGCCTTTGTTGCTAGCAACATTTTTCGCCAGCAACATTCTGCACTGGCAACATTTATTTTATTACAGTACCCGAAAAGCGAAAAAGTCAGAACATTTTTCTTCTTCTAATTACTGCAAGAGTATTTAAACTTCGGCATGCCGAAGTTAGCTACTTTCTTGTTTTTGTTAATATATTTCTTGAGGTCTGAAAAAATGCTCACAATTATTTTATAAAATCAGTTGTTTCTTAGCTTATTCTGTTTTGAATTCCGCTTTTTTACGCTTTATTGTTTTTGGTACAAAACTTGACATCACTGTGTGTAAGAGAGTCCAAAAAGCAATAAAGGAGACAAAGAGAACGATAATCAACGATTTGTTATCATTTTGATTTGTTATGATTTTAAAGATATTTTATAAAGTTATAGTATAGTGTGAAGTTTTAATTCCTATTGGCAAACAAATAAGCATACTAAAATATTTAAACAATATAGTATCCATCAATAATAAGAATATTTTTTATATATGTATTTTAATAAAGTTATGATGATAATGAAGTCCGATTTATTAAAAAGGTTTTTTATGCAATTTTTTTAAATTTTCTTTTTTTTAGCTTGGATCCTAAAATTGATATTAATTCTTTAAAAATTGGTTAATAAGTAAATAAGTTTTTAAATTTTGTTATTAGAAGCTAACATTTGCAACGACTATAGAACAAAACTGAGTGAATTTATTTTTAATTCGAAAAGCCGAAAAAACTTAATAAAAAAAAAATTAAAGTATTTTATTATGTAAACATAAATTTATTTTTTTAAATTCCAGTACTCTTTGAAACTAACTGTACGTCAATTCAGTTTTAGTTAAAAACGAAAAACAAAAAACAAAATTGTCAACATTTATAACTTTCATCTGTTTTTTTTTTATGAAATATATAAAATATAACAAAAAGGTTAAACAGAAAACGAAAACAACATATATTTATAAGTATGTATTTAACATACTTAAATAACATTCACATTAACATTAACATTGTCAGAGCAGAAAATTCTCTCTCTTTCGCTCTCTCTGCGCAACAATAAAATATATGTGTATAAAATTTTTGCGCAGAGAAAGAGAGAATTTGTGTTTGTTTGAGAGAGATTCGGAGATGTGCGCTCTTATTTTAACAGAATGCGCTCTCAGTGTAACAGAATGTTAAACAATTGCGGTATATAAGAAAGAGGACATGGAAAAATTCAAAAATTTGTTTTTGTCTCCGCGGTTCATGACGTCAAATCCGCTCCGGCCGCGGAAAACGGAAAAGTCGTAACTGGGAAACTGAACACCGGGTTTTTCCCAAAGAAAATTTAAAGGTTACGGCTAGTGATTGTTGTGAACAGACTAAAAAAAAGCCGGTAAAAACTCTTTTTTGGAAATTAAAAGTTCGGCGGCAAAGCAAAAACTTGATAGTTACTGTAAACATTATACAAAGTATGAAAAGATAAACAAGAGCAAGTGTTGTGATTGAAAACGGTAGCAAGACGTGCAATTTAACAGGCAAACAAGCAGGAAAATAACCATAAGACGAGTACAAGGAATCGTGATACCGCAACGGAGGAGCTGGTAATACGAAGAACGGCGGCAGCAATTTGTTAATTTTAAACGTCGTGTGTGTTCCTTCTGGCAAGAGAACGAGCTAATTGCATTTTCGAAAGTTACTTTAGCTTCGCAATAAAACAAAAAAATACGCTCTGCATGCAAGGTCGTCTGGGTCAAAGTTTGGCAAGTGCAAGTGACAAAAATAATTTGGATAAATACATATGTAAATAGGAATCCAAAGGAGACAGGCTCCCGGGCCCGCTCATACTCTTGTTTGTACTTTTCCAGCATCGCATCGCCGTCGCGTAACCCAACGGTAAATCTTTCGCCCTACGTGGCGTGCGTGTGTGTGCGTGACTGAGTGTGCGTTTTTCGGTTTTGTTTTCGCCTCCTCCTTGCGTTCTCCAACCTCCGTCTCCCACCAACTCCTAATTTGCTCTACGAAAAACGAAAAGTAAGTGCCGCTACTTTTATTCCTTCTATGTTTAGAGTAGTGTGTGTATGTGTTATTGTAAAAGATTTGCAGTGTGCGTGAGTGTACAAGTGTGAGAGTGTGTGTGGTGCAGCCTCCACCAAGCGCCGCGTTTAAAGGATATTCCTAATCCGTTTTATTGATTGCAGGGCAAAAGGAACGAGAAAGAAACAACAAGAACAACACAGCTGGAGAGCTCAAATTTTCTACGTTTGTGTGTCTCTCTCCTGTGCGTGTGTTTGTGTGCCCGTGTTTAGTTGTTGTTCTGGCAATCTGTGCCGCTTTTTTATGTTTTTATTCCTTTCCCATTCTCATCCTATCCTCTGGGGTTGTAGTTGTTATTTTCTTTTTTCCTGCTTCTCCTTCTGCTATTGTTGCTGTAGTTGTTGTCGGTGATTTTGTAGTGCCTGCTGTTTTCGATTCCCTCATCTAATCTGACTCCTTGCCCGCTTTTTATTGTTCCTCTGCCCACGGATTTCCTGATAAATGTTAATTATTTATGCAACGCTTCCTTCTGTAACTTCCTTATGAATACTATCATTATGATCCTGCGAATAAAGGAAACTTCTATCAATTTCAACGTCCTTCTTGAAATTTTTAATTGCGACCGAAATTAATGCCATTCAAGACGAAATGTTAATAAAAATGATTCTTAAAAAAATGTGTTTATTATTTGCAAATTATATTTATTTATTTTTAATTTAAATAAAAAATGACAACAACGGTTTATTTGGTGAAATATGATTGTTTAGTTATTATTCAAATAAAAAAAAATATAATTAAAAAAAGGCTTAAAAATGAAGTGCAAATTCTCATTTAAAAAGTTTTAGCAAACCTTCTAATAATAAGTTAAATAATTCTCTTTGACGAATAATGTACCAATACTTCAAATTATGGAGTTATAAAATATTCTATTCTTCAATTTTTCTCATGTTAATTAAATGTTATTATAATAATAAAATAATATATTTTTTTCCACTCCATCTTTTATTTTATTTTTTCAATTATATAACACTATTTCCGGATAATTTCCTCTTTAGTTTTGAACCTTTAAACCAATTGATTATATTCTTTAAATATGAATATAATCCCAAAAAAAATAAAAATAAATAGTTCAATTAATCCAAACATTTAGAAACCCCTTACAAGATATAATAATGTTCTTAATCATAAAAATAATGTTCAAAACTAAAAAGAATTTAATGTTTATTATAATGTATAGAGACCCAAAAGCAGTACCGATGAGAAGTTTAAAGATCCTGTCGCGAAAGTGTCAAAATAAACAATTTAATTGCTTACTTTTAGATGCCAAAGCGATTATTTTTAAATCTGCGGAACACACCTTTTTGCTCGGCCTCTTTCGCGTTCTTGTTCGCCCGCTTATCTCTCTGCTTATAATACTTGTACATTTTCGCTGCGTTCCATATCTCGGTGAATAACTTCATCAGAAAATTAAGCGAAATATGCCAGGCACCTGCCCCCGTGGGCATAACTCAATAATCACATCAAATGTCGCCACTGGACCGCCTTGAACCCCGGTTTCCCCACTGCCTCATTCTGCCCTCTGGATCGGAGCAGCGGTTGCAACACCTCCTTAAGAGGTGTGTCCACCGCCTGGTCAGCCCCTCGCCCCACCTGGCTTATACAGCTCCCTGGTTTCCGAGCACCTTCTCAGTTCCTTAGCTGCTCAGAGCTCCCCAGCTAATGCCGCACAGCTGCGCGCCATTTAAGTCGCTGACAAGTGTTTTGCCGGCATCTCCGGAATGCGACGGAGACGGAGAAGTCCAGGGTTCGGGCCACAGAAGCCGCGGCGCAAAAAGTGGCAGCCAACATTGCTACCAATTATGCGATAAGCGAGCGAAGCCTCCTCAGCACCTGATGCTGCTCCTGCTGCTGCTGCTGCCGTTGGCCGCACAATTGTGAGAAAACTTTAGGGAAATACAATGCGGGCCTGCAAATTAGAAGCTTAAAGTTTTCAGTTTCACACAGGAGTTTACTTTTTACAGGCTGCAGGCTATTTAAGCTAACTTGAAATGGCTGAAAGATGCCAACGATTTAATAAGGCATTTCAGTACTTAGTTATTAGATAATTCAAGCATCGAATTTTCAAGCGCAATTAAACAATATACTGCGGTCGTTTCATTGAATTCTTACAAAAAACAATATTTGAAAATACAAAACCATTCAAAAAATGAGTGTAGAAAATACATTTAATTCCTTTCAAGTGCCCAATGAAAAGCAAAAGTCGCTGCAGCGTTTACTCTTCTCACACTTTTCAATTAAAGCCCATTTTTTCCCTCGCACCTTACCCCATAAGATTCGTGCAACTTGCTGCAGCGGAACAACGTGTTAACATGGCCAAAAGGGGTGGGGAGATACCGCCTAATGAAGTGATTAGGCTGCGATTTGGCCGATTTCGCTCCCCTAAAGAGTATACGAAAGAAGCATAATAATAATGGAAGAAAAAAGGAAATTGGATGGGGAAAACTAACAAAAGGCCGCGTGCGCAGCCATCAAACGAAACGAAAAGCGTGCAACTGCAACAGCAACAAAAAAAAGGAAAAAAGCACCGGCAAGAACAAGAGCAGAGGAATGACCTTATATTGCAACTGCAAGTCAAACAAAGGGCCGCTAATGGGTGGCCTGCAGGGGGTGGCGGGGCGCAGTGGATCGGTAGGCGTAAGCCCGGCCGAAGGGAGAGAACCGGTCGATGGCCATTGGTAGCCGCTCTCAGAGCCCAGCGCGGCGGCAACTGCGGGGCAATTGGGCCAAAAGCATAAAAATCAGTCAAGAGTCGCCTCCGCCAGCTACGTTCAGCATTAAAAGCGACAAACAAACAAACAGACGGACACTGCACAAAAATCGTCCATATTACTAATGGTAACATCAAGTTTGGGTGTTCTATTGCTCATTTTGGGAATAAAATATTTATAGATAACAAAAACAAAACAGAATAAAGCTCTAAAATAGACTAATTTAGTTTCTGAAAAATATATACTTAAAATAGATTGTGGAACGATAAATTAAATCAGGGAAAAGTTATAAACTGAGCTGTATTTGCATTTTCGTTTCAAAAGCCTTTAAAAATCTGGCTTATTTTTCTCTGTGAGCGAACAGGAGTAAAACTCCCCAACTGGGAATGGGAACGGCAATGGGACTGAGGGCCCGGTACTGCGAATGGGACTGTGACTGGGCCTCGGACTCGTACTGGACCTGGACTTGGGACTGCAACCTGGACACTCGCATCCAAAAGGCCGCCCGTTCGAGCGCAGGCACAGGCAGGCAGGCAGGCTCAAATCGATTTTCTCGCAAACTTGGCCAGGGCGAGCCGCCGCAGGGCTAACAACTACTCGCTGTCCTCGGCCCTCTGCTCCACATCGCGTCATTCTCATTCTCGTTCTCATTCCCATCCTCCGCCTGCTCCAGCTCCAGCTCCCGATCCCCAGACTCCTTCATCCTTCATTCCCTGTGCCTGCTCTTATTTGGCCAGTAATGGATATGGTCGAGGCGCGCGCTGTTTTTGTACTTTGTCCTAGTGGATTGCAAGGGTATGTGGCATTTGGCCATCGAAATGTAAAGGAGGAACTGGAGAATCTTTAAAATTGAATTTATTAATAAAATATTTATTCGAAATATTCTTCTAGCCAGAAGTACATACTTTTCCTGAATTTATATATTTTAAAATATGGATAACATTAGTAAGATAAATAAAATTAACGCAGTTGCAGCACCGAGCAGTGTGTAGTCGGAGAAGCTTGTCTTTACCCCACTTTCTTGTTAATGATGATGCTGTTAATGATGATTCCTTTGATGATGATGATGATGATGGGGATGATGCGGCGGCCACGGTTTCGCTGATTTCGCTGCTGGGGTCTGCTGGTGCAGCTAAAATTGCAAGTCAAACTGTCGTCGCTCGGCGTGGTTTAGTTGTTTTACTCGTGGCATGGAGCTGCTCCTCTGGCTGCTCTGGCTCCTCCCTCTCCGCTTTGGTAATTGCAATTGCAATTTTCTCCAACTGCAAGTCCGGCTCAGTTTTCTTCCTCGGCTCCCGCTCATTCTGCTGCTGGGGGTTAGTAAATCTGCAAATTGCATTTGCCCAGCAAATTTAGTGGCAGCCGGAGTCAAGTCCATTGCTCTGAGTTATTTAATTTGTGTTATAAATAAATTTGTTTCAGGCCACATTTCGCCATTCGCCGCCAGGAGTAGCAATATAGATAGGGTTCCGGGGATAATGTTTGCCTAAGATCCAATTAAATCGGTGTATGCAATTTTATTTTATTTGTTTGTATGGTTTGTTTGTGAAAATAAATATCTAGAATTCCAGGGGAGCATTAAATGCTGATTTCTTATAAGAATAATACCTTCTGTTTATTATTATTCTTATGCTTAAAAAGTGCAATAATCTAGTCTAAAAAAAAACATTTCAATGAAACGGACCACATTTCAACTCTAATAACTAAACACTGCAGCAATAATCCCTTTTGAGTGCCACAATCACTTAGGAGGAACTCTAATTGAAATCATATCCTGGCTGGAGGGTGGCGTAGTGGGTATTTCTGAGGCGCTTTGGGAGGGAGAGACTGTCAGAAGGCCAAACCAATTCCCGGGAAGAACAACATAATTCGAGGCCAGCAGGGACGAGGACAGCCAGCCAGCCAGCACCATGTTATATGCAGCATAGCAGCATCCAAGTCGGGAATCTAGACACGCAAGCAACAGCATTTGCATTTGGCCCGGACAGCAATTACCGAAGCTGGCTCATGATGTTGGCCTCATGATTCTCTGTTGGCCCGAAGCCTTTGCCACCTGCTTGTCTGGGAAATCTCTGGGTGTCTTCCCATCAACAGATGGGGCCAAGTAAATAGCAATAATGATTTCTAAATTAATTGCCCTTAAAAATTGAATTAAAGTTTAAAAATCTTATTACAAAAAGGTTCTTGCTAAGGAAATAATAATGTAACAAAAATTGAATTTTACAATTTCAAAATAATAGGTAAAAATTTCAAGAACTATTGTACTGAGCGCCACTGTCTCCTCTTCCCTGCTGCGTGTGTGTTCCTAGCAGTTTAACTGACGTGACTGTCAATAGAAGGAAAAGGGGGAGTGGCCGCAATGGGGTAGGGGCACTCTATATAGGAGGGAGCCGGTGGGAGCCCCTCGCGTTTTCATGTTTTTCAAGTTGTCTGCAAACGACACCCGGCGACGTCGCCTTTTGCACTGATTTTTGCCTTGGCGTTGGCCCTGCTGGTAGATCATCAGTAAAAAAAAATATATATATATATATGTATAAGGAAAGCGAGAAGGGGCATCAATGACAACCGAACAACAACCAGCAACAACAAAGTCGAGAAGGTTAGATAATGTAGAGGCGATCAACTAGGAGATACCTGGTAAGTTATCCATATTTCGGAGGATTTTAGATGAAAATATTTCAAAAACATAATAAAACAAAACAAATATGGCATTAATTAAGAAAATTGTATTATTTGTATACCCATTTTACCCATGTTACGGAGGATTTTAGATGAAAATATTTTAAAAATATTATAAAAAACAAAAATGGCAATATTTGGGGGTATTATCTTATTTTTATATATAAACGCTTACCCTTATCTATTGTAATTTAAATTATAAATAGTTTTAAAAATTATCATATTTTGTTTGCTGCATTTTGGTTTCGTTTAGTAAATATGCATCCAACTTGTACTCTAGTCATCCTCAAGACAGTATACCTTATGTGTCTGAGGGATACAAGGACAACGATGCTTCGCATTATAGAGGGCAGACCTTGGGCTGCATCTTGCAACCCTTTTAGGAATTCCCTCCCTATTTATGCATGTATATATCCTGCCTATATCCAGGAGAAAGGCAAAGGAAGAGATTGGTACAGCAAGGGACCCGACCCGTATCTCCTTACTCAAAAAAGAGAGAGCTTTGCGTTGCATTTTTGTTTCTTCCTCGGCAGCTCTTGTACCTCTTCCTGTTGTACTTGTTGTTGTTGTTGTTTTTGTTTCTGTATTTTTGTTTGTTTTGTGTGTTTCAGAGTTGTTGTTGTTGTTATTTTTGCCATTGCTTTAATTATTGTTCCGTTTCGTCTGGCATTCGCTGTTGCACTGCACTTTTCCTTCATGTTTGTGTGTTGTTTTTTCATCAGTTTTTGTTTTGGTTCTTGTTTTTTTGTTTTGTTTTTATTTTGTTTTATTGCAGTTCTTCTGCATTTTAGTGGTAGGTGGCAGCAGACGGGCAGGGAGGGGTGAGAGAGTCGTGGGGCTGAAAATAATACAATAGGCGCACCGAATCACTTTAATCATTCACAGCTTGGGACGGATGTGTAATGGATACGGCTGATTGAAGAGGGAAATACTCATGCGGAGATTAAGTGCATTTGCGGGACTTGCATTTTGCACTTTGCAATTAAATTCGTATGGGAAATTCCATCAGTCATATCTATGTTTATTACTTAAGAAAATAAAGGAGTATTGACATCGGAAATCCTTCTTTACCTGCTCGAGTTCAGTCTTTAGAAAACTCCCTGAACATGTGCATAATCTAAATAGTTACCTATGTAGACTTCATTTTAAGAGGCTTAGTATAAAGGCCACTCTTCTCAATTGGTTTCGCTCTGTTCAGTTGATAAGATCGCTGATCATTAATTCGTTTCGGCGCTCTGTCTACCCTTTGTGATCTCTTGCCGAACAAATGCCCAGTTCTTTGACTTTGAATGATGCCCGAATTCTCCTTTTTTTGACTGTGAATGATGCCAGTTGGTGGTGATTCATTCTCGACTTTGTCCGATTACTCCTCGCATTGTTTGTTCCTGGGTGGGGAAATTCTCGCATGTAATTATTTTAAAGCGTTTTCCATTTTTTGTTTGTTTGCTGCTATTAAATGTCTGTGGAAATGCAATTGCAATGAGCTCCCCGCGAACTTCTAAAATTCAAAGCCCAAAAACATTTCACTTTTCTTTGTGCCAAAACGAATAAAAACACGGAATGAAAGAAAAGAAAAACACAAATAAAATGCAAAAGTTCGAAGCCCCCAGAACGCTTTTGCCGGTTACTTTAACTGCCACAGCAAAAGGAGCAGCAGCAGCAGGAGCAGCAGCAGCAGCAGGAATAATACAAAATAAGAGCCGAGCGAAACGAAATAAACAAATCAAAATGGAAGCGAAGGCAGGAATGCAGCCCAGGACCTCGAGTTTTCCAGGCTCCTCCACGAACTGCAACGTTCCAGATACGTTTTAGTTGTGGCACAGAAAAAAAATTATAAAATTAAATATTATATTATAATAATTTCTAATAATTTTTGTTGATTAATTTCTTTTCTTCATGGAGAGTTCTTGAAGTACGAATATAACTACGTGGTTTTTAATTCTCAAGTCAGGATTGTGCGACAAAGTCATTTAAGTAGGAACTTTGTGAGGAGTTTGATCGCAGAAAAAGGTTCACTGATGATATTGAGAGTTGGAATTCGATTGAAACGAGTCTGGACAATTTTTATAATGCATATTACTTACAAGCAACTGATCACAAACAGCATCAACATTTCTTGCTGTGTACTGTTGTTAGCCATTTTTGTGTGACTTAAATTGCATTTTATTTCTGCAACGTTGCAAAACATTTATTTACTTTCATGGTTTGTTGAGTATTTGCCAAGCCACAAGGAACTACTGCAACGACAAGGCATGAAATTCGCCAAGGATAAGGACGATGATGATGATGTTGTAATGATGACGATGTGGCAGAGGATGACGAAGCCAGAGTTTTAAACAGGAACGAGCGGAACTGTTGACTGCTTTTGAACTTGTGCGTCGTCGTCGTCATCCTCGGCAATTGCATCCTTAGACAATATGACGCACACATAGAAGGCGGCAGCAGAATGAGTTGAATTCACGGAATTGCAGACATTTTGACAAGCGACAGTCCTTTTTTTCGGTTTTTTTTTGCGGTTGGCTGGGGTTGAGCCTGCGCCCTTGTAAGTAGCAAACGGATTTGGTGAAAGGGCTTCGGATTATTATTATATTTTTTATGTATGCCCTTTTTGCAAGAGGGGATAAATAATTATGGCAAAAAGTTTGTCTTTTGAATGTGTCGAAATTCTCCATGGCAAAGACCCTTCTGTGAAACTGCAGACTTTAAAATCCTTTTATCTTATTTCAGAAACTTTTTTATTAAATACTTATATTTTTTAAATAAATAGTACCCCAGGTTATTTGAAATATTATTTAATATGTTTGATTCCTTTTCTTCTTACAGATTTGAGGTCAAACTCTGAAATTTCAAATAAGCCCTATTTTGCTACTTGACAATTTTTATGTGAGTATATTTTCATGGAATCTTTGTTATTAACTTATTCAAAACTAGGTTTCAGTACTAGCTAGAGTATTCCTAACTTCGTTTGTTTAAAATATTACTTGGAAAAATACTTTCCCGAGCAGATTATGAAGATAAAGATTTTTCAACACGCCAACGATTGAAATTGATGAGGCCTGTGCCCTGGATGCTGCCTCTGCTGCCGCAATTATGCGCTAATTAAATGCTACATAATTTTTTGAATGCCGAAGACAACTAAAAAATGCATAACATATGTTGTGCAGCCCGAAAATGCTCTCGGATCTCGCCAGTTCCAGTTCCCAGTTTGCCGGTCTCAGTCTCGGTCTGAGTTTAAAAACCCAAAGAAACCAGGGCCCACAACCGAGAACCGAGAGAACCGCTTTTGTGCCTGTCTGGGTGAATTGTGGCCTCATGCCTTGGGCTCGGGGCACAAGAAACAATTTTCAGGCACACAAAGAAGCAGAAGCGGCATCGGCATCGGCAGCGGCAGCGGCAGCCATAACCATAACATGTTTTGTTATTAATTATAGTTTACGCAATGCAGGGGACAGGCCGAAGACAACAACAGTCACAGTCACTCAGGGATCGAGGCTGGCAGGCTGGCAGGAAGCTCGACTTGACCATGTGCTCCTCCTCCTCCTGCCCCTGCTCCTGCTCCTGCTCTCCTGCCCCGTCTCCGGCGGATCCTCCTCTTGGAAAAAAAAGAGTTCACTTAATTTGACGCACAAATGTCAGTCACAAGATGTTGTTGAACCGCGTCAGTTGTTCGGTCCTGGGTTCGTTCGCCCTGCTGCCTGCTGGCTGTCGTTACTTTAGTTGTGAAAATAACTCAATAACTAATCCTTTCTGATGGTGGAAAAGGGTTGGTTGTTTGCCCAGAGCACTCTGGAAAGTCAAGGCGAAGCATGTGGCAAGAGGCTTCACTTCACTTCACCTCACCTCTTGACAATAAAAATTATCATAATTATATTTAAATTAATATGCAACAAGGCCCAACAAAAGAAGAAAAACAGAGGCAAGCAATTTCCGCGCTCGACAAATTACAGGAAATGCCAAACACCCCTTCTGCTTCTAGCGGTGTGTGTTTGGTGTTAGTTCACAAACTGTTTACATTAATTAGGAGCTCGGCGTAGCTTCACACTCCGTGAAGAAGACCATATAGAAGTCGCACCCACGTTGGGCAATATAAAAATACATTTATGACACAACCCTAAAGAAAGGCGAACATACTATATGTATTTCTATGACTGCTACACTTGAATGATTTCGTTTTCACACCTCTCAATCAATAAAACAGAAATGCAAAATTAACGTAAATTATATTTAACAAAATTTGGTCACCAATTTGTAAGCTGCCTAAGAATCTTCATTACAAAAGTCTAGTAAAGTGAAATATTTAAACACTTTGTAAATGTATTTCTCAAACTGTGTTCTTCTTGATAATCCCGGTGAAGCTCAATGTCATTATCATGCCTCAAACTTCATCGAACGGTAGTCAAAAAGTTGTTAAGCCCACCGACAGGCTGGAGAAGACGTTAAGCCCCTTTCGACTCGACTCAGTTCCAGCCAATCGGACTAAATTAGATGGAGGGGCAAAATTAATCCAAGCAGCAAGACAAATAACCAAAACTTGTAACAAATGCGAGCGACATTAATTATGCAAACAAAAATAGAAGCAAAGCAGAGAGAGAAAGACAAAGAACCAGACTAAATCGTTCAGTTTGGCTTATCTAAATCATGAGAAGCATTTTAAATGTCATTAATCATCGGAACCGATGAGTCAAACGTGGCGAGCAAAGCAAAGCAATTTTTACCGCGTCGGATATTGGAAACAGAGTAAAATACAATTTAGCATAAGTTATGCAGAGTTTCGAATTAAATAATTAAAATCACATTGCCCGTATATACTATTAACTTAATTATTTAATTTATGCCCACCGAGTTGTCATCAAAAATGCAATAAAAACCCCAAAATCCGAAAACTACATCGAAACATTTGTCAGAGTCCTCCTACTCGGCGCCCGCTCCTCGGCAATTTTGCCGTTGTCAACTGAAATTAAAAATTTGCATAAATTTGCAATTGAATATTGCAGCAGCAGCCGGGCTGCGTGGGAGTTGACAATATTAGTTTTTAATTGCCATATAAATTATAAATAAATTCACGCTTCTCTCGCCGAGGCCTTTCAGATGGGAATAGTTTGCATAAATTATATATGCCGCCGTCTGTCAGTGGCTGAACCCGACTGAGTGACTGACTGACACCTGGCTAAAGAATGGCCGAAAAATGCATGACAATGTAAATTAATTAAAATATTTATAAGCTTATTTCGGAGGATGCGGGCTAGCTAATTGATAATTAAATGTCAAGTGCAGGTGAGAGACGTGGCAGATGGAAGAAAAATATATTTAGAAATGGAGTTCGATAAATGTACAACATGAAGCAAGAGCAACAGAACTAGCTCAGGGCTTCATTAGTTTAACCTCTAAATTTGTTTATTATTTATGACTTCCATTAGGCTTAACCGTTCTCCTCCTTTTTTCGGCGTTTACAACCATTTAAATACTGAACAAAAACAACAAATGAATTAAGCCTTGTTTACACAACAAATTCATGTTAGATTTATTGGGTTTTTTTTTATGTCATTATTGCTTTGGGCGCTGGACTATAATTTATTTAATGATGCTTTTAATGTGGCCCGATTGGAGTTTTTGTTTTAGTTGGCAGCGACAGTTATTTTCGCTGGCCATAATAATAGTGTTTAGTGGGGCTGCGGGCTATTTGCATTGCATTTCCCCGCCATATGCATAATGAGTTTAATTGTTGTGCCGTTACTTAATTGAATACATTAATAACAAAAGCGCAGAGCCGAGTCGTCCATGTGCTTATGTGCTTATGTGGATTACGGGCCGAACAACTCTTGACATTTAAGCCCCGTTTCGAGTCAAATTAAAAGCAAATAAAAATCGGAGACAGCTCGGACCAGGTTGTTGTTGCTCTTGCTGTTGCTGTTGCTGTTGCTGTTGCTGTTGGCCCCACATACATGGCCAAGAGTCAGCGATTTAGATAGCAATAAAATGCAGCTCACCTCACTGAACTGCACATGCTCCATTACCAATTCAGAAATCTTTAGGCCGCGGCGAGAGCAATGGGGAAGCATGTTGCAACAACCACGTCAACAACATTAGAGAAGTCACGAACTGCGCCAGGAACACGGCAACAGCAAGAGCAACTGCAGTAACTGCAGCAACTGCAACAACTGCAACAGCAACATCGGCAGGAGCAAGAGCAGCAGCTAAATTGTAAACATAAACAAAACATTTATGACTATTTACAGTTGAGCCCAAGACTTGAACTCCAACTGCCAGGGATTAAGAGTGGGGGCGGGGAGTTGTACGTGAGCAATATCTCCAACTGCAGCACTGCTCCCGCTGCCCCTGTAGATGTTGCTGATGAAGTTCAATGAGTTTTCGGGTGTGAAAGGGTCAATTGTGTAAATAATAACGAAAAACTGTGAACAGCAAACATCGACAGCAGCGGCAACAGCGGCAGCAACACCGAGTAACCGCCAGCTACAACAACAACAACAGCCACTATAGGGGGACAGGCAACCGAAATCGAAACTGGAAAATATAGAGGGGAAAAGCGAAGGGTATGGGTGAAAAGAACTCATAAAAATATCACACGCATATAGGAAAAGCATTTGCGATAAGCATTGCACTATGCAAACAAACAGAGAGACAAATATAAACAGACACCGAGCACATACCTAGAACCAGGTACAGTGGGTACTCAAAATACAAAATAAAATAAATTTATATTTATATATAACAAAATGTAACCTTTTGCTGGCCAGACAAGTTCTATTCGTTTGCTTTTTAAGCATTTACCGTGTAATACATCAGGTTTGCAAAGCATATTAAAAATTCCCTGTGGAAGGTAATTAATAAGTATTATTGTTGCTAACAGAAAAAGACTGATAAGGAATACTCAAGGACCATAAGTACCTCCTAACCAATATCTATCAATTAGCGGGCGACCACTGTTTACAGTTTCAGTTGCCATTGGAAAAAGGGATCGGGCAGAAGGTATACGAGTGGGGGACATGGGGCATTATATTGGGCCAGACAGACTGCCGCTTTTTTATGATGCAATTAAATATTGTGTTTAATGCATTTGCAAATAATAATAAATAAAAAACATTTACTACAGCAATCACGATAATGCAACGGCAGCAGCCGCGGAGGGGGAGAGGTGAAAGCAAATGGATAGCGATAACGCGATAATGAAGTTGAAGTTTTGAATGTGGCCTCACACATATGGATGGGGAGTTGCTTTATTTGCCTGCAGGAAATAAAATTGCCATAAAAACTGTCTCTGTCCAAGCGTGGCTCATAAATGCATATAAATTATGACAGTAAATATACGGCAGGAAGAGCCGGAGGCCAAGGCGAGTTAACTGAAGCTCATCTAACCCAAGCCCGGCCCCGGCCAGGCCTTTTAGTCCAGCTGGTTGAGCATTTGACGGGGCAATTTGGTTTTATTGCAGCCGTCAATTGTCATTATAATCGGGCATTTAATGGCAACTCCACTGCTGGCCCACATGTTTGTTCTTTGCTTCCTTTTTCTTTTTCTCTGAATTTTTGAAATGCTCCCTCTCTGCTAATTGATTTTGAAGTGTGGGCTTCCATTTGACATGCTTAATCTGCATTTAAGTGTCTTGAGCGCCAGCGTTGACAATTGACATGGGATTAGTTTGGGGCGAACAATAAAAATTACGTTTAAGTGGCTTAGAAAGTATAACGACTATGTATTGAGCTCCTTTGCAGTGCATGTTGTTACAATTTCCATCTGGGATTTATGATTTTATTGTGTTGAAATGCTGTAAAGGGAATTTATTTGAATGGTTTTACTGCCGTTTTGTTTGGTGAAATTCCAAGATAATCCTTTTTGTAATTTGTTGTGGAGCTTACGAACTAATAAAAGTTGGAGAGCTTAGGCACATAGAAACTGTGTTTATTCCAAAGGTTTTGATACATTTAAAAAATTAAAAGTTGCAAAAACAGCTGGCAATTTCCCAGAGCATTTAAAACATATGCACCCTACGGATTGCATTTACATCTTCGATTGCCCTGAAGGGGTCCTGTAAGTTCCCCCAGCATATCCTGCATTGCAATCAATGCAGTTTCCCCCTTCCTTCGCTTGCAGATTGTAAGTGAGTGCGTGGCAGGATGCGAGTCGACGAGAAGGACCAACAATAGAGCTGTCAAAGATGCAAATGTCGAGTGTGTGCGTGTTTACTTTGGTAGGGTTCTCAATCGATTTGCATCCGCAGGCCGCTTCAGGGCTCTTTGTTTTTTTCTCCGTCGCTCGAGGGCCCTTCCCGTGCGTAAGTCCGCCAAATTGGCTCGCTTAATTGTGCCCCTCACAGAGAAAGGGAGAAGAGAAAGGCTTAAGTTGACTCAAGTAATTAAATCTAAAACCAACAATTGCCGCACTTGAAACCCGAGAGCAGGCAAGCACGCACACACAAACTGGGCAAACTAGCCGTAAATAGCTACAATTTTCATATTAATTTTCATAATTTTCCAATGTTGACAGCAGAGTAAACACAAATACACGTTGGCAAACAAAGGACAAGGAAACCGCCAGCGAGCAGCGGGGGTGGGCCAAGACAAAAAAATAGAGTGTAAGGGATACTTGGCCGGCCATGGGGGGTAAAACTGAACCTTGGTCACTTGTTGGTCAACGACAACCTGCTGTGCTCCTGCCTGCCCTTGTGTGAGTGTGTATCTATGTGGCGACAATTTGCCTAATAACCCAGGACCAAAAGGGGGTACTGGGCGGGCAAGCGTTGTCCTCCCCGTTCGCCTTTGCCTCTCGCCCTCCTGTTGCGGTTAGTTTGAACTGTTGACTTTGCGGTAAGCACTTTAAATTGATTAAGTTGAATTTGTCTAGCGGCGCCACCGCCTTGCGGTCTTACGGTCTTAACCCACCTGCGCTGCTCCCCCATGTCTACTATTCACGTACTTAATGCCACACAACTGCAGCTGCTGCTGCTCTTTGATTAATTCATGTGTGGAGTGTAGTGGGGAGTGTGGAGTGTAAAGTGCGGAGTGCGGATGAGGGCCAAGAGTCTGTGACTCCACAACAACTCGTGAGACATTAAAACACTTGAATGCCAAAAAACTTTGCAGCAATTTGTGTCGACTTGGCCAGAAGGAGTTTCAGCTTCAGCTACAGCTCGACTTTGAGTTCGCGCTCGACTTTTGCCTCAACCTTTCTGACTCTGCACTGAGAAGAAGCATCTTTTAATGATTAATTAACAAAGCCTCATCGTTATAGAAAGATGAAGCTTTAACATAATCTTTACCTATGCACAATGACAACGTTACGGTGCAGATCCAGATAAGTAATCCTGTAATCTGATTGCGGTATTTATTAAATATCTATCGATACCAATATTCCTCAGTGTAGGCTGTCACTTGGCTGGCTGGCAAAAAACTTTCCAAGTCAAGCGTTGAAATTAAACTTTAGAGCGAAATTGTGAGTGCCCCAGACAACAAACTAAAGTTACAAGTCACACAACAAAGGCTGCTGGCAAGTGAGCGGTACAAGAGGGGCGATGAGTTGAATGCCGTCCCAGCCGAAAATTAATTTTCCGACGCCCCGAAAGAACACCTCATCAACTTTTTGTCATTTTGTATATGTATACATATTTTGCTCCACTTAAAGTTTTTGCACCTTTAAGAGCGGAATGCACCCCCCTGTTGTTTCGAGACACCTTTTCGAGCGATTTTTGTGCAACGTCATTTTATGCTCCAACACGACGAAGTGACCAGAAGTTGTAAACTGTGTTGTTGTGCATAAGATGGCCCAAAATGAAACTTTGGCTGGCCAAACTAACCACAAGATTCCTCTGCTGTGCCGTCTATCAACTTCTTTCCGCCTTCCTCCTACTAGTTTAGTTCGGTTCCCCACACCTCCTGGCATCTTTCAGCTCCACTCCTGTTGCAATCATATCAAAGTGTCAATGTACATGGTGCCGGAGTTGCCTTGGACTTGCACTTTGCATTTGGTCGGCATGAAACCGAACTGAAAAACGAGAGAATCTAGGAGGGTTTGAGGTTTTGGGAGCTTGAAATACTCTAGAAAGATTTAATGACTGCAAATTTAATATTTTTATGTGTTCAAAAAAGAGGTAAAAAAAGGGATTAGGTTTAAATCATATTCTTTACTTTACGTTTAATTACATAAGAAAAGGTTAGATATATTTTGATGTCTATTTTAAAATATATTGAAAAGAGCTCATTTGTTTTTGCCATCTTTGGTTTCATTAAAAGTATTTAAACTATAGCCATCACACACAGATTGTATTTTTCGGAAGACAAGTGCAGTAGGATGCTTGTCTATTTCGCCTTCACCACGAAAAGTTTTCAGCAAATTAACCGCAAATTAGAGAATAATCGAAAACAGATTTAGCTGAAATTTCTTATTTAATCTCCATTTAACCTTAAATTCTAGCTCTGCTTTAATTATATGTTAATGATTTGTATACTCTTCTTTATTTCAGTTGTTGACTTGAAAGACTCTGGCACACAAAAGGAAATGGTGATATTAACTGTATAGGTAAGATTATATAGTATGATTTAAATGTTTAATATGATATAACCGGCGGATAAATAACTCCCAGTCAAGGGATATAATTATAATATAATTAGCAACCTAGACTTTAATACTGTCCTAACTATTTTGCTTTACAATATAGGCTACCACTTTCGTGAGCCCTTCTTTTTAATTCACTTTACCATTTGTTGGTTCTTTTCTTGAGCGCTGTAATTAATGTCTTGTGGCCTCGACGTCAAGTGTTCACTGTACAGGGGAGTACTTTTTGCAGTCGCTGTAGTTGCTGCAGTTGAAGAGCCCACCATGTCTGGCTGTAGGCATGGGCCTACAATCGACGACGCCTCCACACACACTCTAGATGCCACTTTCCGCCCCACTATCCTGTCCTGTCCCCACTCCTCCTCCTCCTCCTCCTCCTCCCACAGCGTGTCCCTCCCTCCAGTTCGTTGTCGCCCGCCCTGTTTCAGTCTTGTCCTGATTCCCGCGCCCCAGCTACAATTGCAATTTGTGCACTTTACGCTGCCAGTTTGAAAATTGTGCACACACACACACACACATGGTGGGGGGAAAGCGGGGCAAGTGTGGGCGGAAGGAGGAGAGGAGGGTACGGTGCGAGTGAAAATTTTTGTATCTTTGCGAGTCGTCGTTGTACAGAGAAAAAGTATCTCCCGAGAGATAGTCAGGACTCCTTCATTAGCAAATATCCCGAAGATAGATATTTTGTACACTAAAATTAAGGTTTTCAGAAAATAAAAGAGAAGTTTATAAGTTTATCATAGTGCTAAATTAGGATACCATATAATACTGACAGAGAAAATCTTAAAAAGTTGAGTTAACATTTTAAAATAACTTATTCTCTACTAAGCCGAATATTTCTCCCTGTGCATTCCCGGACCAAAATCTGCCCGTCATTGTCGTCGTTGTCGCCCGAGATGCTGCAGCAGTGGTGAGCGTGCAGCTAGCTGCATGCCACATAGTTGCTTCTCACTTGAAAAAGTTGCTCATTTTTACACACTTTATTTTTGGTGCACTCCTCCAGGTTTCAGTTCAGCTGAGTTTGAGTTCGGTTCAGTTTGGTTTTTGGCTTCGTTCCCTGCCATGTTCCCGAGCTGCCGGGGCCGCTTTTGTTGCACTTACAACTTGGAACATTGTTTCAGCACTTAAGCGACACACACAACTGGCAAACTAAGCAACCAGCAGCAGCAGCAGCAGCGGCGGCAACAAGGTGAAAGAGGGCCCAGAGGTGGCACTGATTCAGGGAGGGGATGGGGTATCGGGATCGGGTTCGAGAGCCAGAGCAGATGAGCAACAGAGCAACAGCATTCACTTTGCCCCCCACAGAGATGTGTGTGCGCTCAAATGTTTAAACATTGTGGCAGCCGCAGGAAAAAGACGGAAGAGGGGCTGGGGCTCCTCCAAAAGCAATCCCAAAAACTGAACTGAACCCGAGAGCGAACCAATCCGCACACACACACACTAGCATACAGGCACTGCTTTTGTTTGAAGTTTGTCTTCGAATGGAAAACTTTTGTGAAAATTAATTACGAATTCGTGAGGTCAATCGTTTTTCGGTGATAATCGAGTGGGTGCCAAGCCCGGGAAAGGTGGGCACTTTTCCCTGGGCTACCAAGGAACGGGGAGTGCAGAGACAGGTTGTTTAAATGTGCGCCTTCCAGCAGGGGGGCGGCTGTCCATGGATGCCAGCGGTGTGCCGAGTGTGTGAGAGTCCGAGTGCATTTTCAGTTTTTCCCCCCCTTTTCCTTCTCGTTATTTTCCAACCACTTCTGCCTCATCATCGGCAGCTAAATGATGAGTTTTTTTTTGGGAGGATCTTATATGGTGTGCTTTGAATACCCTCTTAAAAAGATTAGACTGTACAAACTTTGTTAATTATAAAGCTTGAAGAATTGCTATAGAAATCATTAGTAGTCTATAAAACTCTAAAGGGGGTGTCAAAAATAAAAACAAAATTAATTTCCGCATTTCTATAGCACTGTAAAATATCTTTAAATAAAGTTTCATATAAAACAACATAGAATACCTTACAATTTGATGTAATAAGTTTACCTAAATTGAGCCAAATTATTTAATTTGCATTTTTAACTTCAAATAATGTAATTATGTTTGATTATGTTGCCAGTTTTCTTTGCTAGTTTTGCCTACAAATTATTTTTAATTGACTTAATATATTTTGCGTGACGAACACGCAATGATTATCCAATAAAATAATGATATTTAAATAAACAAGTTGACTTGCTTTCAATTAATATATTTTTGTAGTACAAACATATTTTAGTATATATCTCTAAAATATACAAAAGCATATTATTTCAATAAACTAAGGGTAACTCAAGGCTTCGATTCCTTAAAGTAATCCCCCTTTTTGCTTAGCAGTTTGTTTCTTGTTGTTCGTTTATAATTTGGTAATTTGCAGTTTCGTCGTCGTCAACATTGTCGTGCCAAAGATTTTATAATTTTACTCACATTTTCGGAAGTGGCTTCTCCGCTGCTGTTGCTGCTGTGGCAAGCAGCAAGCGATGCTGCTGCTGTTGCATTTTGCATAATTTTCCATTCGGCTGTGGCCTGGGCTTGTTGCGTGTCTGCCTTGGCAAGTCGTGAGGCGTAATTAAAGAGTTTATTTTATGATTTGCGGTTCGTTGATGCTGCTGCTCCTTGTAGATGCTGCTGCTGCTGTTGCTGCTGCTGCTGCTGCTGGTGCCTGGGTGGCCCGAAAGTCGAAGTTGATTTTCCAGATGAGCGTCTTTTTTCCCAAAGGTGCCTCGCAGCTAGTCGAGCATGGCATGCAGCAAAGGAAGCAGCACCACCACCAGCAGAAGCCTTTGCTTGGAGGAGAGCCAGCCTTTGACGTTGTCATCGCACTTGTCAGCAGCACGACATTGTCCCCCGAAGTCCCCACTATAGCCCCTATATACCCTTGCCATGCCAGCCCATCCCCATAAACCGTTTTCGTGTCCTTTGCCAGGCCCTCGAGCCATTCGACTCTTGGCTCGATGATTCTGCGTCGTCTTGTTTGCTTTGGCATATTGGGGAGACATCCTCGACAGGCACTAATTTTAACTAAATAACTTTGATGAGTTGGCTTTCGGGCCGCAGGGCTTGAACCCTTTGCTCCCCGAGCTTAACCTTTGTTTAACCTTTCTTAAGCTGCACTTTTTTTCCGTTGTATTTTGTATTGTGTCCTAGTCCGGGCCAATCTAACATATTTGTTTAGGTGCTGCCGCCTGGCTGATGTCCTTTGAAAAGGATTGCGTTTGTATATTTAATATATTCAACGCACATATGGCGTCGAAATCAAAAACCCCAGCCTAAATGCTTTAATTAAATGAAATCTCATGGTTTTTGTGACGGGACAGATCGAGGGTGAGGGTACGAGGGGAACAGGACATTGGCCGGTCCTGTAACACGTTTCACAGTTGCACGCACAACTATGCGAGATGCTGGTCGGCGGAGGAGGGGGGCGAAGTGCTGGCAGGGGGACCCATGGAGGTCCGAGGGTTGTCAGAGGTCTGGCATTCAAAAATTGAAAAACCAAAATTTAAGCTGGGCCAGCTTTTTGAATTTATGACCAAATGGCACACACTCACACACACACACACACACACACGGAGGAATACGCATGGGAATGCATGTAAAAACTGTAAAGGATCAGCCATGCTTTCCAGCAGCAGTGGCGGCGGTTAGGAGGGTTAGTTTCCTGGATTTTTGGGGTGGCGATTGCGTAACACGTAATGGCATGAGCAACGGACATATATTAAATGGCGGAAGAGCAGAGGCAGGGAGCATCACCGTGCAGGCATGGGAAATACATTTGATTAAAAGTTGATAAATTACCTCGAATGCATTAGAGTCCACACGAAGTTGGAATTTTATGTTATGCGGCATGGAAAACTGCACAAACCTACCCGAGATTATAATTGAATGGATTAAGGGGACGACTCTAGGATATAACAAAATATTACAAGCTGAAATGCAGTCCTAATTTGGTCACTCAAGAGAGAGGTTAAAAGGGAATATTTAGGGATATTAATTTTCATAATGCACAACTTCCAGTTCCTTTGAAGAATTACTTACAAAATGGAAATCCATTTCAAATTACTTTTGGTATCACAAAACAAACCTGTTCATTTCCTGAGGATTCAGAAAGATCATTTTCCTAACCACTTTCAAATTACTTTGTTCATCCCTCCGCCCAACCCAAATCCCCTTTGATTGCAGCATTTCCAATGCTCACTTACCTTTGCAGGTATTTCGCATTGGCTCAATGAAGACACATGCCTTTCGAATGGACATTCTCTCCTTTAATCCCGAAACCAAAATCGGTTGCAAGAGGGACAGGACGTGTCCCCTACCTAACCTATCCTCTTGGCATAATGTGACACGTTTCGGGGTTGTTTTCTAATCCCAAACCGAAGCAGAGGCCAGAACAGGACAGAACAGGGAGGGAGTGGGCTTAGGTTAGGGACTAGGGAATGTGCCACAACCTGACACTCTGGTGTCGGAGTTGTGAAATCAGGCAGCAAAAATTGCTCGGCTTACCTGAGCGGCAGCTCATCATATCCCAGGGATACGGCAGCAGCAGCAGCAGCATCTGCAAGATGGACACACAAAAAGACAATTATTCATGTATGCATTGGACTATAATGCTCTGCCTGGCTTGAAACTCTCTTGAATGGCCTGAATGGAGCTGGGGCGGCATTTCACTTTGCATTATGTAAAACATTTTCACAGGCGACAAACATTTGCATGATTAACCATAATTGAAAATCTGAAAGATACGTTGGGAGGAGTGGGGACAGGTGGCCAATCCAGCTCTCAGCTACCAGCTCGGGATTGTAAGTCCAATCAGTAGCGCTCCATTCAACTCAATTTATCTACGCATGCCAGGCAGCCAACCTTCGGATTTCTGAGCCAGCTCCGTCTGATGCCAGTGAGTCATTTCAGCTCGGTTTAGTTCAGCTAACTTGAGCTGTGTCTCCCTGGGTCGGTTGGGTGGAGGCTTCCCCACTTTCGTTGGCTTCTCTTTGTCTCCCTCGAACTTGCTCTTTTGGTTGCCCATTTGGAGTCACGCCCTTTTGTCTACATTTCTGGAATGTGATGGTGTTGGGCTTGTTCTGGGGTTTCCTAAGATTGGCTTTCTCTGGAGATTGTTGGAAAGTTGATAGTATTATAATTACACTCATCACTAATCACCAATTCGAACCTCGAACAATGTGATATGAGTGCATATTAAAATTCATTTAAAATATATAAGAATCTCAAACTTTGTTCAAGATTCCTCACATTATTATGAGCTTATATTTTAGCTATAACTAGAATTGGGCTAATTATTATTATTCTGAGAAGTGGAAAAACCCTTTGCTTTGACACACCGCCAAACGGAATTTCAAACCCGGCATTTATGCCCTGAACTGTGCCCTATAACTGTAATTTAAAACTCATTCATAATTGAATCTCGGCATATTGTGCAGGAAAATGCTTCCTGCTCATTAATGTTGCAAGAAGGAAAACGAGAACCCAACGAACGACCGACATTGAGGCAAAGGTAATCACTCAAGTGCAACTTTTTCCAGGTTTTTCCTTCGCTTTCCCTCCTTTCTGGGCCGTGTGCCTGCCAGTGGCTTTTGTTCTTTGGGGCTAATGGGAGGCTTCCTGTTTAGACGGTTTTGTTGCTTTAATTAGTTGATCGCACGTGATATGGCCCCGACTGCTGGCTTTTAACCGTGCACAGCGGGAAAATATAAATATTTCTAAAAGAGAGAGTTACAAGTCCAAGTGTTAACTTATGATCTCTGCGAAATCCCAAGACATTTTCCTCACATTTTTCTTCCTAGTTTATTAAAAGTAGTTTCTTTTCGTGCAACTCTTTCGCTATCTTTTAGCATTTGTTGTTATATTAGCACTTGTCCAGTCTTAAATTGCTTGTAAAGATTATCTCTGGAAAACTCACACTCAATTTGCGCGGCTACTTTAGCATGCATATATGAGAGGCATAATCTGGGCAAAATCTTAAGTAGCTTACAATGAGGGGCGTAGCTCTGGCCCGGCCCGAAGACAATGTGTAGCTGTGGGGCTACTTGACCATATACCAGACATTCTCTATCCTTGTAAGCCAAAGGATACATAAATTGCAGATGTGCGGAGTCGAAGGAGCGGACAGAAATTGCTTGGCCAAATGCACAGCTGTTGCCAACAAATCTACAAGCAATTCGAGTTTCAACTGAAATAGCAATAATACCCACACTTACACACACACAGAGAGCAGTTGTTGCTTCCGCTTCATGTCCTTGTCACTCCTTGTAGTCGCTGTTGTTGTGCTAGTTATCCTTGTTGTTGCTGCTGGCTGGCTGGCTGGCAGTTGTCGTTCGTTTGTTTGTAATTTGATGCGCGCTTTTAGTTAATTGTGGCATCAGGACATGAACATTTTGGGCTATGCGCAATAAGTAAGCCCCTTTCTCTGTCGCTCTTTAGAGGCACAACCGGTGGTACAGTGCGTCTTGTAAATATATCTGTAATGTGAAGGTAAGCCTAAGTTTTACAACTGAAAATTCCAAAGGGAAATTGATGTTTTACTCCCTTGAAATATTTTACAAATATGTTTAGACATGTATTATTTAATATAATACAGATATTTATTATACGTTTTAATTAATTCAGCGAGACCTAATGTGTTATTTGTCTCTTTTATTTAAATAAATAACAACGCAGTGTTTATACTCTTTTGTCACGCACTGTATGGGCTCTTATAGTTCCTGTGAATTGCCGGCCAAGTGACATTTTGTCGCAGTTGTTGCTGTCAATGTTGTGTGTGTCTGCGGGCTGGCCGCTCGTATTTCTCGGTTTTTGATCGCTTTGTTAGACCAACCCGAATCGAGGCTGCAGAATATTGGGTATTAAATTTGCCACTGCACTTGTTACTCACATTATGCTCGACCCTCCCGTCTCCCTCCCTACCCTGGCATATTTTAGTTAATTAATTTTGTGGTCAAGTGCAGGCAGCAAATCGACACACACACACATGGACTTTCATTGGCATGACTTTGATTGGCAAGTGATTCCGAGCCGTCTGGACTTATTGGACCTTGGACTGGAATGCAGCAGTTCCTCCTAATTTTAATTGCATTTGCCGTATGTACGGAAAAGGTGAAAGGAAGCCTATTAGGCCGACTCTCTGATGCTGGAATGTTTTTGTGAATTTATGCGTATTTAAAACCAAAGCATTTTGCATTATTGCTCGCAAATTCACACACAGCCAATCGAATATATAATTGGAAATTGCGGTTGCCTTTTCATGTCAGATGCTGTCTTAATGACAGAGAGTATAATTCATATTTTGGTTATTATCAATTGCCAAACAGATGGCCACAGCAATTTGCATGCGAGTCGGTGAGGCATAATAATTGAAGCAATATAGTTTTGAATGTGCTAAAGTCAAGTGCTTGAGCATCAAAGCTTCCAAGCGACATAGTCATAATTATATTACCAATTTTTATGGAAAGGTATTTCAAACATTTAAGTATTTTATTTATGTATATTTTACTACCTTCACCTGCCGAGTCAAGACAACATCTCAGGTATATATTTTACTCATTAAGTATGTAAACTAGGCCCTATGTAATCCAGTCATTAGTGGCAGGGAGAATTTGAATCTGAATGTTGCATGATTAATTAATGAAAATTGCCTGACTTCTGCCAAAAAACCCAAATGGCCTTGCCCAAAATCAGGCCAAAACGTTAAGTTCACTTCAACTGCGGAACATTTTCCCATTGCCCCCTACCTCACTTAGGCCGTGTGCTCATTACTTATTGAAGCACTTTACAAAAGTTACAAAATTACAATATTTTTTCGTCGTAATTATGCCTGGCATATGCGCGTATTTCAACAAGTTTGGCCATTCAGCAACCCCTGCAATTGGGGTTAAAAAGGGTATCGATATTCCAGTAGAGGAGAGTCCTTTCAGCTTGTGAATTTCCATCAATCTCGACACATTTTCGTATGCAAAAAGAAATATTAATGGGCTGAGCCCGAACCCACTTGACCAGTTGGCCATCGTCCCGGCAACATTAGTCATCTTTGGCTAAACGCTATTTGAGTTTCGCATTTCAGGCTTTTATGGTGGATGCTGCTGCCTGCCAGGCTCCGAGCGAACGCCTTTCTTTTATTGGGTTTCTCGAGTAGGACGAAGTGGGCTACGACTTGGGTCCAGGCCACTGATTAGCGTTTTGCATGCGAAATGCATAAATCACTTTAGGGGAGTTAAGGAGGAACGAGGGACATTCCGACTGCTGCAATTGCCATTTGGTCTGCGGCCACTTCGTTGACATTTTTATTGCCTGAGAAAATAGAATTTTTTCCTTATTTACTCGTCGCTCCTCTGCTGCCTGCACTTTATTTTTTCTGTGTGCTGAAAAACGAGATTTAGCTGCATAAATTTTGTTTTTATCGCAACTAAATGGCCGCAAATGCTCAGCGGCTGATATGCTGGGCTAAATAAAATAAATTGTCAATAAATAATATAGCAAAATAAAGAGTAAGGGCGACAAATCCAAGTCCTTGGCAGTGGGCGTTGATCTCAATGGGCTCCGCGTCCTGGCCAAGTCATAAAAGCTGAATATGCAAGGCATGAATCATGATGGCAAATAAAATTAACTGATTGTTAATAGCGAATAAAACATGCGAGTGCCGAAAGGGCCAAAAGTGAGATTTTAAATTCAATGCCTAGAGCGTGCAAACTATTCCGAAATTAATTAAAATAGGCAATAATATTAGGTATTTAGTGCTTGCCCCGCCTTTGAAAACTTCTGACCTTTTTCTTTAGCCCTCCAGCCATCCTCCTCGATTTTACTTTGAGCCTCCTCCTTGCTGCTAATACGCAACATAAAGCCGTAACTTAATTTACTGCCAGGCACGGGGAACTACTGTAAACGGAAAAGGCTAAAGCCAAGGCTAAAAGCGTAATAGGGAAAAGTCTTTTACTAATTGAGGCCAAAGAAGCAGCAGCAGGAATTATGAGCACGAAAAGAAAATAATAATTTTATTTTACAGCTTTTTTTGTGCGTTTTTTTTTTTTTGGTATGCTTTGTTTTTGCTGCTGTTGGTGCTATTTGTTCCTTAATAGCCGTCAAGATTCTCGGAAAGAAATAAAGCGAACGGCGCAAGGCGCACGGGAAAGCCAAAGACGAACCCTTTTCTCAGGCTCCCCAAATGTGCGCAAGCGTTGAGCTGTGAAAAAGCACAACAGCAACAACGCAGCAGCAGTAGAAGCTGCAATGGCAACAACAGCAACTGCAACTCCAACAGCAACGCGAAGTGGCAGCAACGGCGACGCGAGGCAGCCAAGTGAAGTGGCGTGTGGCGTCATCAGGTTGCAGATGCTGCTGCTGCTGCTCCCTGGCTACTAAGAAAAAAATGCGTTCTACTTAATGTTGCATGCATTTATAGCAAATATTTCCCATGCCCCACGCCTTGGCCTGCCCACAATTGCTAATGATGCAGGAGCAGCGGCAGTGCCAGCAGAAGGAGCAACATAAGGAGTTGCACGCAGAAAAATGAATAGTCAGAGCGCGAAATTTATTTAAATTGAAAAGTTCTAGCAAAGGAAAATTTGGTTGTGCTAAAATATATAAGGATTAAATCTATATAAATAAATATACATATTTTTGGACTAAAGAAAAGGTTTACCCCTTAAAAGAACTTAAGAGTTTTAGGAACAATCTAATAGAACGTGGCAACAGGTGGCTCCTGTCCCTAAATTAAGTTACATTATTATTTATTAATTAGCAAAGATAATAAATTATGGAAGTTAAAACAAGCACTTGAGAATTTTAAGAAGGGAGTGATGGAAAGCTGCAGCAGGTAGCTCCAGTTTAAATAATAAAATGGCAAGTGGTAAAGCAATAGTGAGTTATAAACTTGACTCTTTGAATTCCCCCAACAAAAAGCTGTACATTTATTTTTTGGGTGTAGTTCTCGCAGGGAGTAACCTCTCCTAGATCCCATTCCCAGCCGCCGCCAGTGCAACTTAGTTGGCGCTCTTGTCATTAAGCTGTGCAGCATTTACAGTTCTTGCCCGCTGGCTCCGCTGAGCTTGGCTTACTGCTTTTCGATTTAACTGCTGATAGCTTTTGAAGTTAGAGTAAGTTACGTAGTGCACTTGGCGCACACTTATCTATCATTATCATCAGTAACTCACAAACACACACAGGCACACATCGTGGCAACTTTTCTATTACGCTGCAACTGCACTTATCGTCATCATCAGCAGCAGTGGCAGAGGCAGTGGCAGTGGCAAGAGGCACAGCAGCAGCATCTCCTGCACAGCAGCAACATCGGCTTCAAGTGCAGCCAGATGATGATGACGATGCAGCAGCAGCAGCAAAAGGAAGAGGATGAGGAAGCCCAGTGCTGCTTCCCCAGTAACGTCCACTCTAATCACTATATGCATCAGTCTTGATGGCATTAGTTGGACTGCTGGGAGCTGCCACCGCTGGATGGATGCCACTTGAGTTGTTGCCATCTCAACTCTCAGCTGATGACGACGACGAGTGCGGACTGTTTGGCAGCTGTTGATTCCCGCTCTGACGGCAGTGCGTTTCGTTGTTATAAGCCGAGATTCGTGGCCAAAACGAAGCCTAGACCAGGCTGATAGCAAACTCGTTTTCAGTATGATTTCCAAAATTGACTCTTATTCAATTTGTTTTAAAGCGAAACCAAACTTTAAAGTTTAAACTGTGTAATTAAGCCTGATTATTTCAGGCCGTTAATAAAACAAGTCGGAGATTTTTACAACTTGGTCGTTAACTTTGTGGGAAACTGTATCTATCTTTCCATCGTCCTATCCTCGTTCCTCCGCGCGCACCCTTGCCTGCGGCCTAATTTTGTATAATTTTTTCTTACTTTTTTTGTGTTATGAATTTGCTGGAAAATTGCAATTTTATGTGCAATTTCTTGGGGCCCTCCTCCGTGCAACGCCCAGCTGCTTTGCTTGGCCCCGTTGGCTTACATTTATTAGAATAATTTAATTGCTTATTAAATCATCTTTGCCTTCATGACTCTTCTCTGCTCGTCTCTTTTTAGGTGAGTTTGCTGTTGATCTACTGCGGGGACTAATTAGTTTTTGCTGCTGCTGCTGCTGCTGCTGCAACTGCACTTGCAGCCGATGCTCTGGCCGGTGCAACTTTATTAACCGCTCGAGGTTTCAATCTGCGGCTGTCAAATTAAATGAAATTTACACTTTACCGTTAAATTGCCAGGTACGTTAGAAAATTGCCCAGCCAGGTTCATAAATTTTAACACAGCGGCCTTTTGTGTACATTTTAAAGTTGCTGGCAGCATCCGATTTTGACACAATTTTGCAGTTGAGCGGCATAAAAAAATAAATATATTTATATAGAGAGTAGAAGAGAGAGTTATAGGAAGGGCGGCTGCTGTTGTCGGATTCCCCGACGCTATGTATTATGCATTTTGCATTTCACCAGCATCGTCATCCCCTTTGCCACTCAAAATTTCAGCTGCATGCCTCAATGCACTTTGCACTGAAATAGAGAAATTCCACTATTTGGTTTCTATTGCCGACGTCGCCGGCGTTGCTGTTGCTGTTACCCCTTTCATGCAACTGGTTTTTTGTGTGTGCATCGAAAAAAAAGCAGGGAAAATAATGCTTACAGCAAATATAAACATGCAAAAAAGTTGAACAAACTTTGCTGGCTGCTGGTGCTCACTGGGTTTTCTTTTTTTATTATTATTTCAGCCTTTAGGGCGGAGGTTGAGCCTGCTCTGGAAAACGGAAAATGAAGGAATACAACAAATAGCACATAGAAACCATAACAGTGCGATGAGAGCCGCCTGGGATTAGTCGTTTTGGGGGATACACTTTCACTACCAGGAACTGACAGAGTTTGGAGGAGGAAGTTGATGGAATAAAAGCTTAATTTAGATTTTAGTGTTTGCTTTGGGGATAGCATAAAGTAGTCTGAAATACAGAAACTCTCCGATAGATCTTACGGATCTTAAAAGAAAATTCATTTGGTATTATAGGATCATCACTATGTTAATTTTCCAGTTCCATTTCCTCTGTTAACAAATTATCTCTGGAGTAATCCAGCTATAAATTAAATCAAGCCATTGAAGGCTAAGCTAACCATTCATAAATATTTTGAATCAATTATATTTTTCACGTCTTAAAAGCTCAGTTAAAGTCATTCATAATTCGGTTTTGAATTTTAAATTTGTTAATCGAATTTGATTTGGGAAAATATAAATATTTATATATTTTATATATATATTTTATTAATTCACTTGGATAATCGTGTGTAAAATTCATATTTCATATCAATAAAAACTATGCAAATTAAATCGATTAACTTAGATGTGAATGTGATTTAAGAACCACTTTAAATTAAAATATGACTTTCTATTATTTATTTATGCAACTATTCTCAGAAAATCGATATGCCCCAGCCTCGGAGAACTTATGTTGAACTCAACGTGGAAAGGGGAAAATAGCAGAGCCGTGAAATGGAAACTGCTGTCCAAATATGAATCAAACCATGGCCCAGGCACGACCCAAAGCCAAATGGGCCAGAAGACCAGCAACAGACCAGGAATGGAGACACGGAGGAGGTCCTCCAGGCCGCACTCTCTTCCAGTTCCCAGCTCCCGACTCCTCACTCCTCGCAGCCTGGGCTTTTGGCCAACTGGTTCAGATGTCTGCCTGCTGCTGCTGCTGCGGCTGTTGCATTGTCTTGTGGCTTTGGCTGCAGTTGCACTTGGCGCTGGTTTTTGGCTTCATTTTTTTCCTTTTTGTTGTGTGTGTGTGGGTTTTCCTTTTTACTTTTGCCGGCCGCTGCCTTTGACCAATGGCCAAGGCGTGTTCTCTATGTGTTCAGTATGTTCTGGTCATGTTTCGGTTTCGTTTTTGCCATTAAAAACATTTTTAGCATGTCTGTATTGTATTGTTGTTGTGGCATAGTTGCAACAAGCTTTTTACACATGTCCAGCTGACCTAATTCGCTGTATATATTTAAATTTTCATAGAGCCTGCACAACTTTTATGGCATTTTCTCTTTATTATTTTCTGTGCCTGGATAAGCGCATACATATTTGATTGCTAACCGAGTTTCGTTCTGGGTGAGCCATGTGTGAGTTTGGGCCAATTAGGAGAAGGCAATCAAAATGTTAGTTGGCCACAAAAGTCCTAAATCAACAAGCCCATAATCCAAATACCCATAAAAGGGCGCCAAGTGTTGACAATATCGAAATGCTGTTGGTTCAAACTATAAAGTATTTGTGTAAATATTGTTGTTCGCCTGATGAAATTTGATTTCTCGAGCTGATGCTAATTTTCACTCTAGCAAAATCTGTAAATAAACAATCCACAACAATGGCAATTGTACGGGAAATTCGAAGGAAAAACCAACCACCGAGAGATCGTTGATGGAAACATGTTTTCATTAGGTGAAATTATCAGGGAAGGCGACGCCGGCCTACCCCGTGAGTAGTGTGTGATTTGATTTTCAATATTGTTCCAGGCACGCTCTGAGTTCGTTCCTCTCTATCCAGCCAGCTGTCCAGTCATCAATACTTGTCGCACAAATCCTTTACACCATCAGCAGCACCCCTCCCCGCCAGGAAGTTCATTTATTTTGTGTTTAACAGCATTTAGGGATTGAAATTTTCCACGCATTGTCTTATTTGCACACCCCGAACGGCGACGAAAACTCGCTGGGGGTTGCTAAATAATTTATTTCTTTTCTCCCAGCTAATGCCCTTCAAGTGTGGCTGGCGAAAGCGTAAAGTCCTTTTTAGGCCTCCTGATTTGTCCGTGGATTAATTTGACCCTGAGCCGGAGAATTTCCTCTTGTTGGGGTATTTAATTTATTTGGGTCTTTGTCTAGAAACTGACCATGCAAAACTTTGGCCTCCAAAACTCTTGGGACTTTTTTTCCCCCCCACCCCACCGCTCCCTTAAAAAATAATAATACCCAAAAAAGGGAATGAAAGAAAAATCAGTGCGCAAAACCCCAAAAAGCAATTTCTATGCACAGCCAACAACATAAAGTCAATTTACAGCACGAGTCCTAAAAGAAAAATACACGCAAAGAAAAAAAAAAACGAAAAGTGAAAATAAAAAAGTACACAAAACGCCAGGGCCAAAGTCAGGCTGCCAATAAATCCGGAACGAATCCTTTTGCCAACAGCAGAGGCAAGAACAGGAAAGGATCTACGCTTCAGTGCATTTTTGATGGACGTATCCGAGCGTAGCATATTGATGGCAAGTTTTGCGCATTTTACGGATATTGCACAATTTCTCTTTTTTTATTTGGCTTTGCACTCTCACTCGCCCCCTATCTCTCCCTCCGAAAAGTCGAAAAAAAATGATTAATTATACAGGCAAAATGGGCGTGATTGAGGCAAACGTTATGCGAGACTTTTAATTGGCTTTTGAGTCATCGACTAATAAAGATTAATTGTTTTTTAAAGGCAAAAATGTTGACAATGCGTCGGGACAGAGAGAAAGGAAGGGAGGGAATCCGCAGGGAAGTTCACGAACATACAGAAAAAGAGTGAGGGCAAAGGACACTCGGTTGTGTCTGGGTCTGGGTCTTGGTCCAGGACATGCCAATTTATCTATGTCAGCACAAGGGGTACGCACTCAATTGGAAGATTAAATGCAAGCCAACAGTATGTTTGAGGTCTGGTCAGGGTGTGATCTCTCCGAGGCAGTGCGTCTCCTTAGTTTAAAGGCTGTTTTAAAACTTTTAAATAAAAATCAATAATATTGTCATTGGGAATATTTCCCTTAAAACTATTTTCAGAGACTGTGCTGTAGTTTAAGCTTTGACATTCAGATTAACAGAAAAGTTATATATATATATTAATTTCAAACAAATAAATTTTCCTTTAAACTTTTTGTAACTAACATAATCGTTTAATCGCTGCTCAGTTTGCTAACATTAACGTAGCATAAATTGTATACAGCAAATTTGCTTAGTTTACTAATCACCTGTTGATTTTAAGCTAAGACAGCTAAGCTAAGACCTAAGCTAGCTAAACAAAACCTTAAATCATAACCAGTTTAACCTTAGGTTGTTTTGTCTAAAAAAAAAAAAAATATATTATTTTAATCATAGCTAGAAATACCCTAGAAGAAATACCTTAAAATAAAATTCTTACATAACATTTTGTGAGCTTCCCCTTCTCCTTATGGTTGCGACACGCACTGTATATCTCCAGCCTCCGCATCTGGCACTTTTTTTCTCTCGTTTCCTTCAGACAATGTGTTATTGTGTTCCCCCGCGTGTCGCTTTCGGTTGCATATGCGGTGGTGGCTACTGTGGACCGTCCAATGTCAGGTCGAACTTTTCAAATGGGCCGCTTGATGCGGCTGCTGCCGCTCTTGCTGCTGCTGGTGCTGCTGCCTCATCCATTTTTGCGTATGAATTGCAAAACGCCGCACATATTTCACGTTATTGTTTGGTGGGGCTTGCTCACTCGGTTCCCCGGCTCTGCGTCTCTCTGTCTGTCTGTCTGACTGTGGGCTGGACGGAGTTCTGGGTAAGGCAGGTAACCCTCCTCCTCCGATCCTGCGGCATTCCAAGTCGTGCCACACATTTGATATATGTTTCGGTGTCGAGCATGAGTTAACTGTGTCACAGGCATCGTAAATTTTCGCCACATTTTCCAGGGATATGCGATGAAAGGAGGAGTGTGGCATCGTGTGGCATGGAGTGGATGCAGAGGAATTGCTAGAAATAATCGTAAAATGATGAAGTCGTTCGCAGCAATATGAACTTGCAACTTGGGACCGGGCCGAAATAAATGATTTGTGAGTGTCTGCCAACTGACTGGCTGTGAGCTTACATTTTTGCGGGTGGCCGGCACTAAATTATCATATTTCTTTTCAGTCCGTCGGAGGGGGAAGCCACGGCAGCGTCTAAATTAGTTGAGTAGTGGCTAATGTGAGGACTAATTAGGCGGCTGCAGTTGCACTCTCAAGTGGCTGAGAACAATGCAACTGTCAAACGGCAGGACATATCATCGGCTCACATACGGACGTACGTATGTGGGTATATTTGTGCCTGGCTGTCATGAAAAATGATACACAAAACTCGCTTTGACCAGGGGCAGCTGCCCTCCGATGCCTTCTGCCCTTTATTTTCTGCCTCTGGGCCCTTTTGTTTTATGCCGCCGATGGGTCTTTGTTGTGTCTCTCTGTCTCTCTTTCCGTTCCTCTCTGTCTCCGCTTCGAGGATAATTTCGTTTAATATTGTTCATTTTAGTTGTGTAATTGTGCGACGTTGTCAAATGACAACTCCACCTCCGCGGCTTCCTTCGGTTCACTTTCCTTTTTCAATTTTTCATTTCAACCGAATTGTTGTCATCCTCTTGGGTTTTTTTCTTCTTTTTCGTATTGTTCCTGGCGGCGGCAGATCAGTTTACAGGCCATGAGGTACAACCTGGCCGAGGGTCGCGTGGTAGCGATACACACAGATATATATATAGAACTACGTCGTACCTGCCTTGGATCTCACATCGCCGCTCTGTCATATCTGCACATTTATATAAATATATATGTAAGGGAAAAGGTATAAGAGTATTCGGTATAAATGTGGCTTAAAGGCCAGCGCCACATTTTGACATGACATTCTCAAGTTTTTATCTGATCCGAAGCAAGGCAGCCAGTCGGTTGGAAAATTTCTTGCTCTTCCCTGAAACAATTCGTCGTGGATCCTATCGTAATTTTCATTAATGGTCTGTGGCGACTCAGTTTTATGGGGCATCTGACTGAAGACGAGACGAGAGATGCTAGGCTAATCAAAATGATGAAATTTCAATTCTTTTCCCTGGGTTCTCCCTCTGAAATTTGATATAGTTGGGGTTGCTCTTGATGGGTTTTTAGGGTAATGTGGTTTGACACTGATTTGGATATGTTTTGAGTAAGGAAATTTGACAGGATTTTTGTACGTGAGAAAGATAAACTGTTAAAAGGTTCGCAGATGATCAGATCTTGATAGGTAATTTGAAGATCTAAGCTAAAATGCATGGCAGTTGGTCAAAGCTATGATTTGTGGCTTAAAAGTATGTCGGCTTAAGTTCTTTAGACAATACTTAAGACCAAATCTAGTCAGAGATATATTTAATTTATTTTCAAAAACATCTCAAGACCTCTCTTATAATTCGCTTAACTTGTTCCTGATTAAACCTGAAGATTAATCATTAATAAACGGCCGGGCAAGGCTTAATGCTTAAAATGATTAATTAGTAGTAAATAAAAGTAAGTTATTAACCCGCATACAACAATTCGATCGTTGAGAAGTTTAAAGTTGAAGTTTGTTTAAGCAAAACTCGACGACGAAAGCTGCCCAAAGCTAATAAATTGCTTGGATCATGGGGCGGCTATAATTTTTAAAAGTTTTCTAAACATTACAAATTGCCCCGATCATGATGATGATGATGGTCCATGATCGATACATATATACATATATATATACATAGCTTTAGTCAAGGCCAATTCCAGCCCTCCCTTTTGTTATCACATAGTCACGCCTATCGCGGCTTGTATTTTCAATTGTATCTGCCACATTGGCCGTGCCCCCTTAACCCTCTCTCTCTGCTGACAGAGCTTTTCGGCCCATACTGCCAATCTCCCGCGGCGAGTGCGTGAGGCGATCGAAGAAACGCACTTGGAAGTCATTAATCAAGGCCCACTTAAAGACATTTAAACGCTTACGAATTGTAGCGAGAGGCCGAGCCACGAAACGATTTACAAACGATAACGATTTACTTTTTGTGTGTTTTATTCCCGGCATTATTATTATTATTATTGATACAATGCCGTTTGTGTTAACCGCTGCCATAAATTCACTTTATTCGAGCATCGAATCCGCGACGCATGCGCCGCACGCCGCACGCCGCTCTGCCACAAAGGCAGCGATGAAATCTCAATAAGAGGGCCGGGATCGCTTGGCAAATCGGAATGTAAATTTTGTCGCTTCCCGGGAACTGATTTATATCTGCAGCCAGCCTGTTGGCGTACTCCCAGTCGTCTACTTTATTATTCATTGGAAAAGCAGCCTCAGCCGCCGCCATGATGATGAACTCGAAGAAGTCAAATTAAACAGAAAACTCAGACCCGACAATACCCATAAAAATGATGGCAAAATCAAAGCCATAGCCATAGCCTAGCATAGCCGCAGACGCAGTCAAAGCCGGAGCTTTGAATTTCAATTAATTTGACTGACTGATGGACTGACTGCCCGAGGGAGGAGACTGCGGAGACCCTCGTAAATGTGGGCATTTTCATTTTTATGGGTTAATTGCCGTTGTACGTTTGCCTCGCTTCGGCTTGGCTTGGTTCAATCAAAGCCAAATGGCAAAAAATAAGGGGAGAGCAGCGAAAAAAGTGAGGTTTATTTGCCTTCCGTCCGGACAGAAGAATTTGTTCTGATTTATGTGTCTTCTTGGGGTTACGAAAATTGATAAAAGACGTGCGACCGATGGAAATTGTGAGAGGAACACGCTGTGGCACATTGACAAAATGCTAAATTGGAAATTAATCAATGAAAATTGAATGCCAAATTAATATTTATGGACCAGCAGCGTTGCCCGAAAAAGCCCAAGACCAATTAATGCCATCAGATTTAAACATGAAATATTATTCCGATTTATTCATTTCGTTCAGTATTTTTTTATAAAATGTAATTGAGACTTTGGCAGGGAGGCAACAGGAATATTAAAATGCAATATTATCGGTTAACAGTACTGCAAAAAACGATTGCCGCAGAGTTAATGGCGGAAAAAAAGAATAAAAATTAAAGAAATTAATGCAATTATTTTATCACACCAACAATTCATTTGTGTAAATGGTATTGGCATAATAACAATTAGACCTGCGGCTAAAAGAGTTCCTCAATAGCGAACAAGTGCGAGGTGCGTACAATGCTTTAAAGGGGCTTAAAAAATAAACTTAAATTTAAGTTAAATGGATGTTTACCGAGTAAGTCGCTCCCCATTTGGCAAGAGCACACACATCAAAATAATAATCATTGTAATTATAGTCGAAGCCATAGTAATAATCATAAAATTGTGAAAAATATTCAGACCAGTGGACGAGTAAATTGCCGTGCCAACTTTTGACCGTTTTCCCTGGCTGCCTGGCTGCCTGGCTGCCTGGATGTCCGGATGCCCTTGCACTGCCAATCCTTTGCACATCAGTGTCTGCTGTACACAAATTATGCCTGCATTTAAGTAATTGTTGCAACTGATGACAGCGTTGGCTGTTGCCGTTGCATGCCATCCCTCTCAGTCTCTGTTATTGTGTATTAAAGATACGCAACAGAAAATAGCAAAAAATTGCATATAGTGTGTGTATAGTGGCGAGTACGGATAGCGGAATTCATAAAGTGCAGCGACGACAAATTGATAGAGGAGTGGCAGGAAAGTGGGGGACAGCGATGCGATGCGAATGCGTTGCATATAAAATTTTATGAAACGCCATAAAAATATTTATAAAATTGTCACCAAGCTGCATGTTTACGAGCGTTTAAAAAATAATATTTTCAATAAAGCGAAAATTATACAGAAAAAATAAGAGAACCTGATTACACAAACGGAAATTACAAGATCCATGCGATAGCAAGCGTATGATGTTTAATATTGTTTTAAAATGTGCGAATGTTTAACGCTAAACTTATAAAGATAGAAATTAATTATAATTGTGATTAGTAGTAATGTAACGAAATGTTGTTGAAAAGATGCTTACAATATCTAGAGTGCTTGAGAAATCCTAGGGTTTTAAAAGTGTGCAATGGAATCTTTAACCTACCGACTTCGTGTTTGAAATCCCTAGTGCTGTTGTCCACGAAATTAAAACCTATTCTTTAAGTCCAAACGATATATGTACAAATTTTTGGAGAGGAAACCCCTTACAAAATTACACTTCCTGCTACAATTTACACTAGTCCCGGCCATTTCCATTTAGAATTTTAGAGGAGTAAGTACGCTCCATTGATTTCGCACAGCTTTTGACAGTTGAATGCATTTTTGATGCTCATTTCGGGGGTATGTCGTCGATGGAGATACATTATGTGCACATGTATCTGCAGCTCGGCCGGATTGCGTGAGTGCTGCACGTGTCAATGGCACCGCACTCACACGTCCTAGCAGCAGGAGGTACGGATGTGCAAAATCAGGAGAATATTTCACACTTGCTCGACTGCTGCTGACCCAAAGCCATTCAATACTCTCTCCGCCCCGCCCGCCGCTGGCACGCAATTCAGAATTCAGACTAATCCAAAGAGCATTTCTGACACTTGCTGCCTTCGTCACCCCTCGGCGTGCCTTCGTTACTAATGACTTGGCACTTTTCGCAGGACAGCATCAGGGGCAGAGACAGGGACAGGGGCATGGGCGGGAGCTCGAGCAGGAGCAGCAGGCAACCTGTGCCACGCCCTTGGCTGTCAGGCATTTGTCATATTTCTGTCAAATAAGCGCTTTTAATATTGATAGCTGCCGCCGCCGCCACTGCCGCCTGCCACTGTCAACAGGATGTTGGCTTCAGCGCGCTTTCAGCTCCAGATTCGAGATCCCCAGGAATCAGCTTCAGTTCCCAGCTTCAGCTCAGTCAGTGCAGCTCGGAACGCAATCAGGCGTTTTATGTGAGCAGCTTAATGGGAATTTATTGCATTTCAGCCAGTTGCCCGATGCCACCCGCTTCCGCTGCCGCAGCTCTCTCGGCCCTACATAATGAGTCTCCATTTATTTCCTTTTCATCTTTTATTTCTCCTTATTCCCCCGAAAAGAAATCAATAAGTATGCAAACGTCTCGCTGAGCTGCCAAATTTTGATTATGAGGGTTAACGATTTAACGTTTCCAAGGGGTCATGATGAGGATTTATAGATGGCTGTTTGACTTAACTGTAGCGCCATTTGTTTGCATAACAAATTACAGAAGATGAAGACTGAGGCCTGGCCTGGCCTGGCTTGGCTGTCAGTCAGCGGGCGGGCAAACTAAAAAAAAAATAAAAATAAAGACAAAAAATACAAAATTATGGAACATTGAAAACATTTACTTGAGACTCGAAGCTTAAGGCCCAGCTCGCAGAAGGCACCTGCGCGGCTTCCTCCTCCCAATCGGGCTTGACCACCCGCCGTGCTCAATGTGGAAAAAACAAAAAAATGAATTCCAAAAAAATGATATAAATTTATATATACTGTCTTGGGGGCATTTGCCTCGCCGAGTGTGTGTCTTTTTTGGTTCGAAATGCAAAATGCCAAAAGGTCATCAGCTCTTGGGCCCAGCATGAAGCATTTTCGCTGTGAGAGCAAAAATTATGATTGCAACATTTCTGGTTTTGGGAGGGCGATGGGCTCGAGCGAGTGCCTCAAAGACGGGGCTTATTTTTTTATAGCCAGTTATAGCCCCCGGTTATGGGTAATAAAACTAGAGTAACAACATTAATTGGGGGGCTGTGATACGACTTCAATTGAAGGCAATTAATGTGTGAGAGGCTAATCAACACAAAGATTGTGAAGTCTTACTTGAGGAGTCAAAGTAGGCAGGGTCTATTCATGGAAGTATTGAGGATTAATTGCAAAGTTAACTCATAAATACTAGCTGCTTCATAAATATATAGTAATGCCTAAGAAGACCTTGTTTTTAAGAGGTATTTCAAAGATATACGGCTCGAAGGACCAATGCTTTGGAGAGATGCGGCTTTAGGCGGGAGTTTCACAAAATAAAAATAAGACGGAAACTTTCAGGGTTTTCTGCTACAAATTGGTACAAATAAATGTTACTTAAATTATGCTCGACAATGCCCCTTAAACAGATCCGCATATTTGGCGTAAACATTCTTGAAAAAAATGATATAATTAAATGATGTATTAATTAATGGCAAAGATCAGGTGTCCTTTTAGTCAAACAAATACGTCCTCAGGCAACGCATGTTTTATCATTTACCATTACAATCGTAAAGTTAATTGTGTAAATTTCCTGCTTTCACAGAAACATTAGTAACTAAATTTTTGTAATGCAATTAGAGTTTGGACAAAACATAAAATACATTAATGATGGCTTAATTAATAGATTTTCTCTGGTTTTATTTAGCAAACTATATACGTATACATAATTTATTTTATTATGCTCAATCAATAATTATTTAATTTGATGTCTATTCCGGCAGGAGGCTGGCCCGGCAATTCAAGATTCATTTATTGCAGTCAGGGCACCTCCCCTCTCGAGTCAATTGCTTCTTAATTGCCAAGCAAGACTTCTTGCATAGCGACTTACCTGTCCCACCTGTCCCCAGATTCGTGTCCGAGCAATCAATTCCTTAAAGTTTACACAACAATTGCGGTTTAATTAGAGTCATGCATACTACATTATATATGCCAAAGCCAGACATGTGTGTGCATCTGAATCTGACTCTGAGTCTGGTTTGGTCTGTGGTTTGTTTTTGGGGCCGGAGACAGGGACAGTTCTCAATATTTATTGCCGGGTGTGGCCCGTCGGCCCCTCCACCTGGCATAATGGCATTAAAAAGGGGCTAGTCTAAGTCGGACATTTAAGGTTCGAAATTCGTAATTAATTTATTGAATGCGTTCGTTCGCTCGTTCGCTTTCCGTTTCACGAGAGTTTAGTGTGCGCCTCGGAGGTTGTAAAATTTTAATGTCCACTTCATTATCTCGACTTGAAAATCTAATTACCAAAAGTGACTGCTGCAATGTCCCTCCTCGCCCCAGTTCCGATCCGTTCCCTTTTCGAGTTTGCTTTAGTGACAGTAGCCTGTCTCCGGGACATTCTTGAAGTGCCCAAGTGCCGAATTGCTGCGGGTTTCGGCCTTTTTCTGCTGCTGCTACCGGTGCAGCTGACGCCACAAAAGTCAACAGTTTTTGTTGGTTTTTTCGGGCTCAATTAAAGTCGAACTGAAACCGAAACTTGGCTGGCTGCCGACTTGGCCCAGGCCTTTATTATCTTGATGAGCGGCCAAACTATTTTACGAGCTCAACAACAAGTTAATTAGCCGCTGGTATTAATGCCCCCAGAGCGGCATCAGCGGCGGCAGTTGCTTGAAACAAAAATTTTATGTTGTCAAATGGATTTTGACTCTGTCCAGTCAGTCGCTCTCTCTCCTTAGTTCCACTTCCTATCATTAATGAAGACGCCCTGGTCTCCATCTCCATCTTCATCTCCATCGGCCTGGCAATTTATTTGCTTCTTCCTCTTCATTTCGCTTTATAATTTTTATTGCCCAGTGACCTGCCCAGAGGGACTATGCAAAAATTGTATAAATATGTATGTATTTATATAATTTTATATATCTGTGTTTGCACAGCTAATGATTATAATTAGATTGCCCCGAGAAGTGCGTGGACTGGGCCATCTTAATTGCCATTAAGTCAAAGTCTCGCGGAGCGGCGAGCGTGTGAACATTTTGTTTATGTCGTTTCCGCCGCGCACCTGCACAGCACAGAAAAAAAAGCAAATACAAAAAACGACGAAAAAATAATGATAAATGAAATCAACGAAAAATTGTTTCGCCTGGCTGTGCAAATAATTTTTAATTAAATGGCAATTGCGCATACGCCGCGTGTCCCCACGAGATGTTAGATAGATAAATCGTTAGACAGCCAAGTGCCAGCTGACACAGCTGTTGGCGACGTGTTGCAATTGCTGTTGCAACGGCAACACTCGGCCATAAACCAAACAATCCCAATTGTAATTTGCTTGGCCGTTTATTGAGCCGCAATTTGATTTGCCCGGCAACACCTCTCACAATTGTCTTAGGCTAAGGCCAAGAGTCAAACACGACTGCGACTCTCGATTCGAGTGACAGCGTTTAAATAAAAACTGACAAATTAAACTTACAGAGACCTCAAAAGAAGTGGAGGGAAGAAACCCAGAGTCCCAGGGAAAAATCTTTTTGTATAAAATGCGTTACGACAACACGCCCACACGATATCAATTTGTTGACTGAAGCCAACAACTGCAACAAGTCCGTCCGGCCGCAATTTATTGTCGACTTCGATGATGTTGCATTAAATTGTCTCTCAGTTCCAGCACCCTTCTCCCCTGGTGGGGCCCTGAGTGGGCGGAAGATTCGAAATTAAACAGAAACAAAACGGAAACAGAAAAAGAAAACCCAAAATAAAAGCAACACGAATCGAGCCTCCGACAAACTTTGACCCCGAAAATGCAAAGGCAGAAGGTCGGTAGTGAAAGGATTGCCTAGACTTTTGCCTGGCATTTAAGTTGATTTCTGCTTTATGGACACT
This sequence comes from Drosophila seguyi, assembly GCA_008042675.1. Classification (NCBI taxonomy): domain Eukaryota; kingdom Metazoa; phylum Arthropoda; class Insecta; order Diptera; family Drosophilidae; genus Drosophila; species Drosophila seguyi. Next base: position 189,516 of record VNJU01009647.1, on the reverse strand, counting down.
TTAAATATATTGTGATTGATTTACGGCGCAAGTTTATGGGGGAATATCGGAGTGTTAGTCAGGTAGAAAATAAAACACCTTACTGCAAAGTAATGAAACTTACAGCAAGTCAGTAAAGCTGAAAACATGCTAAAGCACTCAAAGGCTTTTTGCTCTTAGGCCCAATAAAATTGCAGTATAATCTTTAGAGGTTCTTGCCTCAAAACTTCTTCAGATGAGCAGCAAAAAAGTAATTAGGAATAAATTGCAGCCTTTTCATTTCCATTTACCAATCATTTGAAATGACTTTGCCAATCAATCAGCCCATGAGGGCTATCTACACATTTTCCATGAAATCATTCGAATAAAAGTACTCCAAATGGTAATTGATTCCACAGACTCTTCAAAATCACTTTCCCAGCAATTTGCGATTGATTTCCGCTTAGCGCAGCAAGTAAAAGTTCAATTCATGACATTCGGTCGACAGTTTTATTGGTGAATAATTGGTCATCATTGGAGTATTTGTACGCCGAACGTATCGAATCGCACCGAACCCGTCCATGATTGATCTATTCAATGCCAATGAAAATGAAAATGGAAACAAAGCAGCTGCCACGCCAGACAACAGCGGGAAAAAGAAGAAAAACAAAAACAGCAGCAAGAGGAAAACTAGGGAGAGCAACAGAAACAAAAAAAGGAAAGCAGGAATCAGCTTAGTCACAGGGGAAAAGTTGGGGGGAGTGGAACATAAATTATATGATATGTTTGTCCGTCCTGCCCTCAAGGTGTGGGGGTGGTGAGATTGGGCGAGGCCTTGTGGATTATGGAAGCGGGATTGTACCCGGTAACCGAATACGGAAACCGGGTATATTGAGTGCCTCAGAGTGTGGATTTGATTGATTATGGCTTGCATTGCCATGCTAAGATTATTCATAAATATAATTCTGTTCTAAACTTATGATTCCTCTGAAAATAAATTCCATTTCAAACTTATAATTCTTTGAAAAAAAGGAGGCAATACAATCTCAATTTAATAAAGTAATACAAATATATTTAGGGTCACTCTAGATCTGTGCGCTTACATTTGCACCGATCGAGTATATACAGATTGAAAGTCATTATATACTAGATTCCGTCTTGACCAATTTATGGTCGTTATGCATCTCGTTTTAAAGAGTCTTTGCTATTACCTCTAATCAGCTTTATTGATAATGTATTAAAATACTTAAAAAGTCGTATAAACTTAATGGGCACACTATATTCTCCACCATAAGAATTTCGTGATCATATTCGCTGTTGCTCTTTTCCTGCTGCTCGTTGACGAGCCAAGCAACCACTAAAATAATCCATTAAAGATAAACTAAAAGCAAACACTAAACTTTAGCGCTAAGCCCAAGGCAAACCGCAGCGCACCCACTCACCCACGCATACCATGAATGGGATTGATAATCAATCATTTATCAATGAGCTGAGGGGGCCCAAAGCGCGGCAGGCAGCCAGGCAGGCACACGCCTTTCCAGAAAAACTGCATGTGTGTAGTACAAGCTTTTAGTTTGCGTTTAACGCCTCACGGATTCTCCAAAGCGGAAGCCACTCGGGCGGGGGGTTTGGGTGCGAGTGTGTCTATATGATAAAGTGATATGTCTGCTGGAGTAGAACCGCCTGCACGCATTATGAGCCCTTTGCCCCGATAAGGAATTCCGCCCCGAAGATTGTGGGAATTTCGGTGGGTTGAGTGCTCGTCGTATTCGCGAGGGAGTGCATTTCGAACAAGCGGCAGCTGCTGCTGCTTCTAGGCTTAATTAATTTTCAAGCGTTTTCCGAGCTCTGATTTGAATCTCGTCATCAGAAGCAATTGTGGTCATAGCCGCGGGCTCTATTGATTTGTACGAGATATATTGTGGTGGGAATTCCAGATTTTCCGGGGTTACGGCATCTATTTTGCATGGACACATGCGGGCCGCGACCATATGCGGCGAGCCATTTCAAATTTATGCAATTATCCGGCCGCTCTCTAAATTATTGATAAATAAATGCGAGGACAGTGGGAAAAGTTTGAAAATGGAAAACGGGATACGGCCTAACCTCGTTTTGCGCTGACTATAAAACTCTCGTTTTTATTTTATTCTTGCAGGAGCAACGCGGAGCTGCGGCGGCGCCAAACAAAATGAGGATGAGGATAAGCCAGCGCGTTGGAGCAGTCTGCGATTATGCTAGAAATGCTCAAAGTGCGATATAAATTTTTATGAGTGTACGCGTTGAATTTTTACGACTGTCCGGAGGGGGGACAGCGGGCTCAAAAACAAAAGGGGCAAACATGTAAAGCGAGTGCTTCGGCGAGGACGACGATTTAAAACAATACTACAGGCTTAAAGTGCCAACGGAAATTGCATGCAACGAGGAGCTGCTGCCGTCGTTGGGCCAGAGCAGGAGGCGTGGCACTAGGCGCCCCCAGCACGTGACGCAAAACTAATAGACGCCATTTTGTAGCGGTAATTGGCAAGGCACACGTAAGCAGCTACGCCTTACATAACCAGACACACCACCACCACCACCGCCCACTTGCCACCCAGGCACACACACTCACAGGCTGTCTCAGTCTCGACTTAAACCTCATTATGGCCGTTAGCAACATTGTCTGCGAGTGGCTGCGAGCCCTGGGCCTGGCCCAGTATGCGGAGAGCTTCCTGGACAATGGCTACGACGATCTGGAGATCTGCAAGCAGGTCGGCGATCCCGATCTGGACGCCATCGGCGTGGAGAATCCTGCCCATCGACACAAGCTGCTGAAGAGCATACGATCGCTGAGGGAGAAGGGGGCAGCCTCCGTTTATTTCATGCTCAACGATCCCAACTCCCTGTCCGGCAGCATGGAGATCCTCTGCGAAACCCCGCCCAGCAACGAACTGGAGCTCGTCCTGCGAGAGCAACTGGAAACGGACGGAGTTCGACTCACGGCGCATCCATACTCAACACCGGTAAGTAAATTAATAATTAAATAACTCTTAGCAAACAGATTGTTTGATCAAAAATCCTTTTTTCTAAGCTTTTTTATCAATGTTTTGATTAACAAAAAGTTCAAGATAAATCCAGTTATAACAAAATAAAGTTTAAAAATAAATATAGAGTTATGAAGGGACATGTTACTTACACCAAAAGCTGCCCATCATGTTCCAGAGGATTTAAATTCTATGCTACTTAATCTTCTTAATTTTTTCCATTAAACTAAAGTTGAGGTTGGCAAAATTCGACTTTGAAAATTCGGCACAAGCATCATTAACATGCCAAACCCGACTCCCAGAACCGGGGAACTGAGGGTTTAAATATCTATTAAAAGTATCTGCTCCCGCCTGTCATAAAACTTTCAATCCAGCATGTTGAAATAGCCCGCACACACCCGCTCCGGATGCTGCTGATGCTGCTAGGAAAAGTTTGGCCCGGACGAGCTTTCTATCACGAAATCCAATTGCAAACAAAACTGAAATTGCACTCGCCCCTACACACACACCATCTGCTATTTCATTGAGCTGGGCTCCAGTGCCGCCGCCCACAACAAAGGGGAGGCGAGCGAGCACTGTTCCCTGGCGAAAAACTATTCAATGTCAGTTTACATACTTAAATTAAAATTCTCGACATGCGAAGCTGAATCAAATAATGGAGCAGGGAATGGAATCGGGGCTTGGGGCTCCCAGGGGCAGTTGCATCGTTGGCAAATGTCAACCCGGTCCGGTCCGCACTTGACAGTAAAATGGAGAACATTTAAACAGAGGCAAAGCAGGAGCTCCTCCACATCCTCCCCCATCTCCATCTCCATCTCCAGCTCAAACTCCAACTCCAAGTGCTCAACACCAACTCTCCGCTGACCAGGGGCTTTGGTATGAGAAGCTTTTAGCCTTGGCTTCGGTGCTACAGTGGAACCCCTTTATCCTCAGACTCGAGACTGGAACCTCGAGTGTCATGTTGCTCCATGCCGGTCTCCATTGTTCTCCACTCAGCGAGTTCTTCGTCGCCCCTCGCCCTTTGTGTCGCTTCCCCAAATCCCAGGAACTCCCCAACTCCAACTCCCGGCTGAAGCATCCACCAGGTAGGCGACATATCATGTGTTACCAAAAAGGCACCGATGGCCCCGAAAATGTTTCGTTTTCTGACCAGCAAATCCCCAGCGTGCACTGAGAGCTAAATTATAGAGTTAAACAAGTTTTTAAATAAAAGTAAGATTAATGAATTACTGAATCAGAGCGATATTTGACTTTAGAGTTGTTACAATCACTAAGGACCTTCCATTCCGCTTGGCTTTAAAAGCTTCCACATTTTCCCGCAGTGTAAAGAAGCATTTAAAAAATACTTTTTGCCTTCTGGCTTCGGGTTCTGGGCTCGGGTTTTATACTGCTGCAGTTGCCGGCTCGAGTGTAATTAAAATAATGCCAAAGAGCAGACAAGTTGCCGGATAAATGGCAACATTTGATGGACTTGTTTTAAGCTGTGGGAAAGGCTAAGATAAAGCGGCAGCAGCCCCGGCGGAAGCTTGATTTATTATGCAAAAATATTTCGCAGCTTTAAATTATGGCCCCCCAAAACGAAGTCTTAGAAGAACCCTTTTTTCCTTGTGCAAGCTCGAAAAATTTTGCACATCAATTCAGTGAAATGTGATTTATTTATATGAGGCAGGATTTCGCGAAGGATGGATGGAATGTCCGCAGACGCAGACGAGGACGGAGGTGGAGATGGAGACTGGACAGCTCGGCATCGTTGGCGGCACAAATCACGTCATTGAGTTGTTTTCATCAAAAGGGCAGGCATGCAGAGGAGTTCCTCGAGCCCATCCGTCCCTCACTCATTCATTCATTCATTGCCTGACTGCCTCAGTGCCTGGCTGCCAGTGTTGGAGTATTTTTATCCCGAAAACTATCTCGGGGCCTGACGACCGACAACCGACAGCAGACGGCCGACAGCCAGCAACGGACAGCGGACAACCGTCGACGTCTTGCAGTTTTGTATCTGCGTATATCGCTGGCATACAATTTTTATTTATTACTCATTCAGCTGCAAAATTGTTCCTTAATTGCCCATATCAGCTGAGAAATGAAATTTATTACCTGGCGTGTGTATATCGCCAGTGTCCAGTATCCCAGTCAGTCCCCACGTAGCGCACTGCAGCTCCTCGCTGTCCGTTTGTATCTGCGCCTGTCCGCCGCATCATTATCAGGCCGCGTCCAACCTGGAGTCTCCTCAGCTCTGGCAGCAGCAGTGGCGGCAGTGGCGGCCGTCCCTGAGATACTCGTATTCCCCCAGCTTCATCGACATCATTAGTTTTGTGCGCCGTGCCGACAACGTTTTGTATATTTACTTAATATTGCATTCGCTCTCGCTCAACCTCTGGCTCCGCTCTCCCCTTGGCCGAAGAAGCCATGACCATTTATCTCCGAGTCGGAGTCCGAGTTCGAGTCGGAGTCTCAGTCCGAGAGGAGTAGCCTTCTGTGATTTCTGATTTCTTATGCCAATTTACCCAGGACCAGTCGCTGAGGCTGCTCTACATTGTTGGTCGCGATGAGCCAGCCAGGCCATCCTCATCATTGCCATCATCATCCTCATCATCGGCCTCTCTGTAGCCAGCATAGATCAAAAGACAGTTTGCTTTAGTTTTCCCTGCTCCGTTGTATAATTTTGTTTTATGTGCCTTTAGCCTTGACCAGGTCAAGTTGGTTTGGTTTCGGGGTCGGCGTCGTTCGCTCGCTGTCCGGTATTTTATTCCTTCTGCCCGGCCTGACTTGGCCTGACTTGGCCTGACTTTAAGTTATTTCTGCACCGGGGCTTTATTGATTTGTCCTCTTTGATCTTCTGCCTGAGCTGTGGCATGATTTCATTTTTATGAACTTGAGTTTGGATTTTCGCCGGCGACCGTGGATGCTGTGTCTTGCCCCTTTTTTCTTGGGCGATTTTGCGTAGCGTGGCAAGTAATTGCCGCAATTCAATTTGTTCATTTTGCCTACGTGCTGTGTGGCTTTATGATTGTTGATTTTACTGGCCCATTATGGGGCTCGGTGTCTCTGGCTGCTCATTTACTTTCGATTATGAGCGCCCCTGAGTTGAATTTAATGCGAGAATATAAATTGATGTGTATCCCAAGAGATCTTTGCTCAAGTTTACCTTCAACTCCTTCTCATTTAATTTTTCCATTAACAAAGGAGTTTAGGTTTATTGTCCCATCATCTAAGGGTTAGAGATCCTTGACAGCTTTCCTCTAAATCGTCATTGGGTATTGCCCAACCCTTTGGGTAATTAATTTTGGTCAAATCTAAAGCAGCTTGAGTGAGTTTTCTTTCATTTACCCGCATTTCCCTTGACATCTGCATACATTTTCGGCCTGCATTTTCCAGCAGCTAGAAGGAAACTTTTGTCATTGCACTAATTAAGGGCAGAACAGAGAAGAATTGTTATTCTGCTTTCCAACCCCTAACTTCTCGGAGCAGCAACATCAAAGCAGCCAATTTTCCGGCGCCCCAAACTCTAACCCCCAGCCGGGAAAAAGGGGGAAAATTTGCATAGCTTTCAGCATTCAACTTAATCAAGCATTTAACACCAAAAAGTAAAACCGCGAAACCATTCATTGCTCATAAAAAATTAAAGTCTAATTGTGCGCGGCAAAGGGAAAATGAGGAAATTGACGGAGGAGGGAAAGGAGGAAGTGGAAAATGGAAGGAGGATTGGGGGAAAATGGGAATCCATGTCCAGGGCAACATTGTATTTTTTGTTTTGTTTTCCTTTCACACTGCCTGCCAACGTTGGACCCTAAACTGAGCTCTGGCGAACGGCGGCCAACCCTCTTCAAAAAATATCCTCCCGTCAGGAGCACAGGAAGCGGAACAGGAACAGGAATACGAGCAACAGGAGGGGAGGACATCGCCAAACCGAACCGTTTGCTAACGTGCTGCGGCTGCGTGCTTTTTAATTAATTTAATTGCAATTTAATTACGCTTGCTATTTAATTAAACACATTGAACAAGCGAACGCGAACAAGTTGGCCGTTCTGTTCCAACGTTTGCTCAAGCCCAATTGCATGTGCCTTACTTTTGACGGTTTAGACCGCTGTGCGCTCTAAAAATTTGGCAATAGTTTTTTGGTTGCTTAATTAGACCCGGCGCACAAGTTAAATTGATTTGTTTGACGAAGATGGCAGAGAAGGAGTTCGGCTTTTGTATTTCAAATGGCTGTTAAATTGCACACAGAGCTTTAACATAACGAAACCATCTCCATTATTATTCTACATGGTAGAAATTTGTATAAAAAATGTTCCATGTTATATTAGAGATTTAATAAAACTAATTAGAATTTTGGTATATATTTATTGGAGATATTAATATATTAATACAAGGTTTCGTAAATTCATACTTGGGAATTTTAGGTAAACTTTTTTCAACAAAATTTATAAATTATGAGCTGAAAATTATAAATAAAAAGACTTTAGTTTCAAAGAACATGCTCAGTAAGTGTGTCTTGGTTGAGAGTCTATGCACTCACTAACTTTTAAGATCCCGGAATACCAAATTAAGTGTTGACATAACATTTAGTTTAGTAAGTGTAATGGCTCCTTGCTACATTGTTGCAACCTGCATTCGAATTCAGCTGTTCGCTCCCCATAGGCCTGGATAATTTGCAGCTCCGTTGATAATTGACGATTAATTTAATAGAATGCCCAAGTTGGGAGTTGTGGCCACTACTGCGACTAGTGCTCCTTTCTTTTATTTATTTCTTCCCGACTGCCCGTTGTCGGCATGCTCAATTGTGCGAAGTTATTTCGCATTCGCCGCAAAGTGGCACCAAAATGCTGTCGTCGCCTGTCGCCTGCCTGTCGTGGTTGTTGCTATTTCCTCGGTTTGGTTAGTTCTAAACAACTTGCCACATGCTTTGAAGCCGGAAAGCTATGGAGCTACGGAGCTGTGGATCCGCGGAGTTGGCCTTACTTGGAGTTTATCTCATATTTCACATGCCGCCGCAATTACTGCGGCTACTTACTGCTGCTGCTGTTGCTTGCTGCCTGCCTGCCATTTGCTCCCAGGCCCCAAACAACTCCTGTGTCAACTGGCTGGAAAAATAAGGCGGAGAGGAGCAGGAGCAGGAGTAGGAGCCGCCGTGTCCGCTGCCTTGAAATGTTTCATAAATACTTGAGCAACGCGGCAAACATTTTGCGTATAAATCAAAAAGTGACCACGGCGGTTTCTCTTTCTCCGTTTCTCTCTCTCTTAGCCAGCTCGTTGACAGGCGCTTATAAATCTTGTCGCGCACTTCGCGACCAGCTCCCCAACGGTCCCAATGGCCCGGCCAAAACACAGCCTCCAACGAGGACGAGACCGGACTTGGACTTGGACCTGGACGCGGTGCAGCCTACGCCAGGGCCACTTGTGCGTTTCATATAACCAATTACAGAAAACAGAAAGAGACAACGCAAGACAGGGAGAGAGACAGCTGGTCAGCGGTCCGAGGATGAGCGGAATCATCTTGTCCTTTATTCAATTTGTTTTAAAATACTTGTAGCTTTTTTCTATACCCTTGTCGAGGGTATTTTAAATTTGTAAGAAGGCTTTAGTTTGTGTTAAAAATGTATTTGTAGCCCCCAATTTCAAGATATAATTAACGAATTAGAGAAGTTCTTATAGCATTTGAATTATACGTTATGTTCACACTTTGCCCTTATAATGGTCACTGCTGCAGTTGTGTTTGATGAAAGACTTTATATGTTGCCAATGTTGTCGTATTTTTAGGCCTTAAGTTATAAGTATAATTTAACGTTTAAAAACCTTTTTAAATAGTTAAAAGCGCATTACTTATTGTGACATTTTGTCCTTCAATACGGTCACGCTTTCCGCCAATTCAATGGTCACACTGTTTGATTTGGTTCAGGCATGTTTGTTTGGTTTTGCTTTTTTGTTTGTAATATTATTTACCCAAAATTTAATTTATATATTTAATACCTTATAATACCCTATTAATTTAACGTTATGGATACACTATTTCCCTTATTATGGTAACTCTGCTTTATTTGGTTCAGATAAGTTCAAAGCAGGTTTTATAAGGAAGGTTCGTAAAGGAGGTGAGTCCCTTTCTGACTATCCGGATGACCTGAACCCTGTGGCTCACACTTGTCATGCCTGAATTTATGCTTTTGCAGGGGAAATACTCTCATTGGCAGCAACAGATCCGACTGAAAAAAGGGGGAAATGCGATAGCTAAACAAATCGCATCCGAGTTGACATAACTCGCTGTCAAAGTGTCGTCTGTATGTCTCATAGTTGCTGCTGCTGCTGCCGATGTTGCTGCTGTTGTAGCAGCAATTACACATTTCACAATTGTGCCACGCTAATGATGGGAGTCCCACGTCCAAAGCGCCGTTGACAACTGCCTGTAGATTTTTGTGACATTAGCCAATTGTACAATTGCGTGGAGTGAAAGGCGGCCTAGGAGCACAGAGTACCGACTTCATTGCTCGATGGACTTGTGGCTTCCACCTCCCCATCCTGCCGCTGCTCCTTCTCCTCCCGCTCCTCCGCATCTCTGATCTCTGACTCTCCTTTGGCTTTGGGGTGATTGTGCTGTCCAGTTCATTGATATGCCCGTCGCTGCTAAATGTCAATTAATGTCATCAACTTAGTAGTTGGCTTCTCGTCGGTCCCTTGCTTTTATTCCTCTCTTTTTGTTGCGATTTGCTTTTTGTTTTTCATCTTTGCTTTGCCTTTGAACGTTTTCGCTTTTAATTGGGCGTTTTAGCCTGCGTCCAGCTTAGCTTTTCAGTGGGCGGTGCTGGGTCTATGCGGCGGATGTTGAGTCCTCTGCTCTTGACTTCAACCGCTGAATGATTAACCAGCAAGTGAAAGTTGTTTGCCTGACACATTTACTGTCCGGCACGAAGATGCATTCAAAAGGATTCGCTCGTCCCCGTTCACCACTTTCTTTCTCTGGCTTCCCTGCCCTAGTTTCCGCCTAGCTCCCAAGCCGAAGCTAATTAGAGCAGGTCCAGGCTCTATGCATAAATCAAACAAGTGCAGCAGCAGCAGAGATGGCGGTGTTTGCTGTAATTAACAAGCAGCTGCAGCGATTAGAAACGAGTTACCGAAAAGAGAAAATTAGATACCTGATGCGAATATTAGATACCTGATGTATATTATTAATATTTTTTAGAAACTTAACTGTTGTCTATGTCATCATAAATTATTTGATGTTTTAAAAATAATAGAAAGGTATTATTTATGACTCTAAAAATAATTTATAAATAAATATATTTTTAATGCTCCCACAAAAGTCTGGATAACTTTGTAGCACCCTGCGTCAGGGTATAAATGCAAATTTCAGTGGATTGAAAAGTGTTGCAGTTAGATGGAGGTAGATACCCACCAACTAGCTAGGCTTCTTTCCCAAAAATATAGAAAAGAGAGGAGCACCTGGTTGCAAATGTTGTGCAAATAGTCACAGAATTTGGTGCAGATGCAGCTCGGGGCAACGTACGAGAATGGGGGACTCTATGGCTAAAAGGGGAGTGGGGAAATCTCATCTCGGCTCACGCTGCTCCTGCTGCATTTCCAGTTGGATTTTCGGGTCGCTTTGGTTTCTGATTTTTGCCTTGGCCATGTTGTCATATTTCCTCCATGCCGAGATGGATGGGTTTGATGCTGGGGCTGGGCGAAACACACCGGGGACTTTCAGAGGTGAAGGATGTGGATACGGACGTTCACGTTGCGAGATGTTGTTTGGCTTACACTAAACGACATAAGCATAAATCTCACTTACCTACAACTTGATTTACTTACTTCTGTCTGCCTTTCTCCCCCTGCTCGCTCCCTCTCTCTCTCTTTCTCCGGTCCCTGCTGTCTCGGTCTCTTTCTCTGTGCGACGTCATAACGAATGTGGCCCTGTCAACATTTCAACTTTGCGCCATTTATGTTGGTCAGCCGCCTGCAGTTTTCTGCTGAGCTTTGAGCTCCAAGTCGTGGACATGGGGTGTGTGTCTTTTTTTGAGTGTGTGGGAGTGGGTGCTTCACGTTTATTTTTGCATGTGCAGACATTGCCCTCTGTCTCAGTCTTTGCCTCTGCCTCTGTCTCTGTCCCTGCTCGTAGGCGTAGCATTTTCCCTTCCTATCTCGTCCTTTCAGTTCCACACAGTGAGAAAAGTATATAAATTCGAATGCAATAATTCATAATGGGTAAAAAATAATAAATAAAAATATTAAAAATAATAATATCACACGTTAATTTGTTCTTAAATAATAATAATCTTTGCGTGATCATTCTAATGTGGAAAGTGTGCCCAATGATACTGTTGAATGTGTGACCATACTGTGCGCAAGGTGTGACCATGACCATGCTCCTTAAAAAAGTCTTACCATTGTATCTGCAGTGAAATAAGTTTATAGAAAAATGTTCTACAAATGATTTGATTTGTTAAAATTATTCTCATCCCTATATCTCTTCCTAAATTATATTTAATTTAGTTTTCGAAATATCATTCAACCCAATTGAAAATGACAAATATAAAAATATACAGTGATAATTTCTTTCACTGCATGAGTATTTCATGGGTAACTTCATAAATATATTTCCTGTTTTATGGTGGTCCACTCTCTCCATGCCTCACTCTGTTTCGTTACTTATGATTCATTTGGCAATTTGGGGTCGTCTGACATTTGATATAAATGTTGAACATTTTGTGTAGCCTCTCGTAAGGATTTGCATAATGATGATGATGGCGATGATCATTGGGGGGCTAGACTAAATGGGTTTGGGTTAGGTTTTGGCTCCACCGTCCGCCCGCTGGCAGGGTTAAGCCGTCAGCTTCTTTCACATGACACGCCGGGGCCATAAATTTGCAATTCCCCCGAATCGGTTGGCGGCTAATCCCCGGACTCTAAAACAGCCACACCTCACTAAATACATTTCCATTTCGGCGGCCACCTGCACCATTTTATCACCTCTCGGCGAGGCCTGCACGCAAAAACCAATTTGGAGCACCCACACAAAGGAGGAAATTTAGTTGTTAAACTCGAACAATTTCAACAATATTTCTGCGCGCATAAATTGCCGCCATCGGGGGACACACTCCTGCCTTGCCCCCAGTGCCTCCGCTTGACATTGTTGCACCATTCAGTTGCATCCGCTGCAACTGTCGCCCAGTTGCACTGCCTTTCGTTGTTGCGGCGGCTGGCTGCTCCCCATTCTTCTCCCTCTGCCTCTTTCTTTGACTTTTTTTTTGGTCAGTCAACGACTTCGACTGGGGGTCATAAATTTCCACTTGGCGAGGGAGTCTCGTAGGGACGGGCGGGGCTGGGCACCGACGACATTTTGGCATTTTCCCTGCATGTGGCCTCAAGTGAATTATGTTCGGCAGACGCAACTGCAGCAACAGAAACATTCAGCAACGGCAGCAACAATGAGTTACCATTTATTTATTTGCACTCCAATTTGGCTTAATTAGTTGCCAAGAGCGATGCAACGAAACTACCTGGCAAAAATCTATTCATTTCAAATGGGAATTTATGGCAAGACTTATAATAAACAATCCACTGAATTAGGTGTTGAGTCTGGTAATAAAAATGATTGTATGAAATAAACTTTTAAAGTTAATGATACAAAATGAGATGAAAAAGAAATACATGCATTCCTGTTGCAATTTCAAGTACTCTTCACCATGAATGCCTCCTATTTCCATAATTACTAACCAAACCTATTTGCTCCTCCAATGGCAGCTTCGCAAATCCAATCCCTTGCCTCATCCTCGATAATATTACATTTTCATTAGCTCGTCCGGCTGCCTGCTGGCTGCTTAATTAATTTTAGTTGATTGTGCCACGCGTGGCATCTGCCGAGTGTCCAATAACCAGACGAATCCCGAGCGCCAGTCGGAGGCGGTCGGAGGAGTCTTATCTTCTACCCAGTCTGGCGATTCGATTCGCTTCGCTTTGAAGCTCAGGCCGAAGCTCGCTCATCAACGGGTATTCGCAAGCATATCAGTTTTCATAATTGGCACTGCCCCTCAGTTTGCCGGTACGCGGTACGTGTTGTTGCTGTTACTGTTGCTGTTGCTGGGCAAACATTTCATGTTCAGACTTCCCACTCAAGTGGACATTTGAGCCTCCTTTTCGGCCAGGTCGGTCTCTCATCTCATCTGAGCCCCAGAGCATCGGCTTTGCGTTCGACTCCGGCTTGGCTTCGTCTTTGGCCTCGGTTCTGGTCCATTGCCATGGCAATGTTTATGTTGTTGCGTTGTATCTTTGCTGATATGTGCAGCATCATCACCTCATTTAGATATGCGATATGCAAACGCTTTGGCTACGCTTTACGACTGCTGTTGCAGCTGAGACACTGCGAGAAATTTGTCTCACAAAGTTATTTTTATAAGAGATATAAATAAAAAATGGTTTAATAGTTAAATCAAGTGGTTCCCTAAGCCTTGACATTATGGTATTAGTTGAATTCTAATGTTACAAAATTTCGAATTGAGCTGAGCACATTCTAATTTAGTGAAAAAGTTTTATATTTATGACCTTAAAATCCCGCAAATGTAACCTTTTTTCTCAGTGAATTTCATCTCCCTCGTAGTGGCAGCCTTTTTTTCCATTTGCAACTCCGGTTGTCGTTGAACTTGACCCTGAGGCTAAGCCAATGAAGAACATGCGCCTTAAATGCCTGAAACCGAGTCGGACACGGATGCTTCCCTGCCAGTCTCTCCAGTCTCCGGTTTTCAGTTCCCAGTTCCCAGTTTCCACTTCTCAATTCTCAGTTCTCAGTTCTGTGTTCGTGTTGCTTGGTGCCAACGCATTGCACTCAATGAAATGAATTGGTTGACATTAGTAAGCAGACGAGTGTTGTTGCAGTTTCCAGCTGAAATTCTAAACGAGTTGGGGCTAAATCCTGGACCATTACCATGAGGAAGGTGTGAGGTGTGGTTGTGGGTCTTAGCTGCCTTTAAATGGGGTATATATGTCGGATTGTTTAAGCGAAAATTGAGATGAAGTCGGATCGCTTAGGTTGCGAATGGTCAGGCCGATAAGATATGAAAATTGAATTGGCCTTTAAGGCCGTTGGGGAATGTGATGTGTGTAGAGATGCTACCAGACAATGCTGATATTAATCAAAATAATGACAAATAAACAGTAACTATAAACAAATATAACATGGGATCGGAGAAAAGATAAGTGTGACCTCGTTCTAAACGAAACTCACAGCTCAACCACTTTGTTTCTATTTAAATTCTTCGAACAATTCTTGGTATTTTAAATGCTTCCCATTTTAGATCGTTTAATATGGGCCACGACAGAGTTAAGTTCATCGTGGCAATTAACAAGGCATTTGCCTCCTAGGCGGATTCATGTATATATTTTCAGTTCCATCTGTCATGGCCCATCAAAAGTGTTGTCACTTCACAGCTGTCTGAGCTGCTCAGGCCCAATTCATATCAATTTTTATACAGTCCCCCCCGGTTGCAGCTTCATTTCCCAGATCTCCCAGTTTCCAGTTCCCAGATCCCACATCCCATTTCCATTCCCACAGAGCGTCGCACATTTGCAAACACCCCACTCAGCGCCAACTAATTTTGCATGCCCCGGCAGCATGAGTCGCGCACTTCAATCCCCGTTTTCAGGCAAGACAAAATGCATAATAATTCCAGCCCTTCAGCCCCTTTTTTCGCTTTTCCCGAACCCGAACCCGAACCCGACCGAGACGGGACTCAACCCAATTCCATACAGCGAAAATCTCAATGGGCGAGCTAGGAGGATGGGAAAAGGGAGTGCGAAGCAGGGATCCATATCCATATGCTAAAGCGAATTCGCCGTGGCGCACTTGTCTAAAATGACATAATTTACGGCGTAGCGCAGTGCCGCAGTTACGCCCACCCAACAGGGCAAGGAATTTTATAAATAATATTTCACTTGTACATATGAAAATTACCCAAGCTCTCGCACAGTTGTAAGCATGCAGTGAGCGAAAATGTTAAGGATATTGATCTTAAAAATATACAAAATAATACGATAATAATTATAGTAAAGATGTTAACATTAAATTCGAATTAAGCTTGGTTTTATCATACGATGTTGAGACCACTTTTCAATGTATAATCAAACCTAAAAGGTCTTGAGATAAACCCTTAGTAAAGGCCATTTCCCCGAACATTGTATATGTTCAATTTTCTTTAAATTTCCCTCAGTGCATGCGAGTGTTGCGAATGTATTCATAGGGCCTCGTACAATTCCTTGACTCTGGTCTGATCTGCCTGTTGGTCTGTCGGCTTGCTCTTATTGCCAAATAAATTCGTGCAGCAGTGAAAATGAAATGTGTAAAATATGTGGCACGACTGTCTGAGCCGCAGGCAAAAGCCAAAAGCCACCGGCTGAAGCAGAAGCAGTAGAATGAGGAGGAGGAGGAGGAGGAGGAGGCGGAGGCCTTGCCCCAAACTTACGGCCCCTGTTCGGGCCAAAAGCCATTTTTATATGGTTTTCACTTTTTGTGCGGTGCTTGTAGCCGTAGCTGTGGCCGTTGCTGTTTCTGTTCCTGTTCGTTTTGGCCCCGCTCGTTGATTGTAGTTGCTGATGGGTTGCCGCAACACTGCCCTGCCCCAAACTCCAAACTCCAGACCCAGATTCGGCTGCCGCTTCTCCGCCTCTCGGCCTTAATTAACTGCTTATGAATCTGCATACGCAGAGGCAGTCGTCCTCCCTTTGTGTGTAGGTGCTGCTTGTTGCAAACTCAAAAAAATCAAAAAAAAATCGCAGAGTGGAGAAGTGGAGAAGAAACCCAGAAAAAGAGAAAACAGGATGCTCATTTAAATATTTAATGAAGTGCCTGTGTTGCTGCAAGAGATCTAGGCTGCAGCTAATCGTGCCAAGCTCCCCACATGTAACAGTTTCTGTTTTTTTCATTTTTTACACTTTAGTTTCCATTTTTTCTCCTCTTTATAGGTATGTTGTATTTTTGTTTCCTTTTGGCTCTGGTGGCGGGGCACCTCTTGACCCATTTCGAGGCTGTCTTTAATTAGAAATTAATTGCAGCAAAATCGGGCGGAGTGCAGGGAAGATGGGAAAAGAAAATGAAAAGCAAGATGCAAGCGGCGCCTGGAGCGCCTTGAATTGATGGACATGAGCTTGTTGCAAGCCTTGACTTGACACATGCCAAAACAGGCAACCAACTATGAGCCGACTTCAGTTTTTATTCTGGCTTGGCTGCCATGCACCGAGAGAAATATGTAAAAAAAAAGCTATACAATATAATACCAGAATGAAAATTAGAAATATAATTGAATGTTATCATAAAATATTTGCCTGGCCCCACTGAGTTATATTAACATCCAGTTAAAAAGGTTTTCCCCCTCGTATAAATGATAATAGTTTTTGTTTTGCTAAACGTTTTTCTGTGTAGTTGCCTGCGGTTTTTTATTTATTTATTTTGGTTTGCATTACATGGACATGCCTTCAATTCAGTTGGCAACACCTTTCAGTCAAGTCATGGTCTGTCTTGGCTGGGACTTGTGGTCCATTGTCTGGATGGTGGTGTGTCTCTCCTTATTTCACTCCGCACCGCCTACACAGGGAGATCGGTGATTTTTGCTTAAATTTATATTTACTTTTGCCTGGCTGTTGGATGGACCTCATGTTGTTATCATGTGACATATGTGCATCAACGCCCCATGTTCGTTCGAGGCCTGTCAACGCGGCCAAGAAAGACACCCGTGGTGGTGCTGTTACTGTGGCTGTTTGCTGTGGTTGGCGGTGCCGCTTCTGCTGGCGGTGGAGTGGGTCCAAGATTTATGCTGACAACTCAGTGTTTGATTGGCAAATGGATGGGGTCGTGGCTTCGGGGGAGCCAGCGCGTCGTATGCGTAATTTGACAAGTCTTAAAGCTGCCAGTGATTTAATGCCGGGGAATACACACCCAATACAGTAGAGCTGCAGCCAGAGAAGTGGCAACTTCCGCATGCCGCTAATTGGCAGGACCAGAGTATGTGTGTGCGAGCGGTGGTGCAGAGCGGAGCCACAGGGGGCATCCTTGGCTGGCAATTAACCCGCATTGCCCCAGTCGGCCGGGTAGTTGAACTCCAAGTCAGGCTTTTGTTCCCTCCTATGGCTATGCCTGCTGCCTTCTTTCTTTTTTCGGCAATAAACTAATGAGCGACAAAATGCAAAAGCCGCAGACTAGTGAGAAAGAAGCGCAAAAGGGGAGAGGTATTCACACTAGGCATGCAAAATGTACACTCGCCAAGAATATCACAGATAGATTAAAAGAAAGCAAACTTTTGAGGAACTTTAATAAGTCTTTACGAACTTATAAGAGTATGCATTAGTCAAAAGTACTTGATTTGCTTCTAATATTGAGTAATTAACTAAGTATTCCTTCAAAAAGAAGAATCCGGCTCGTAGGACCAATTTTTTTGTAATAGCTTATTAGAGTGTCTGTTAACTTGATTGTGCTATAACGCCACCATCTGTTTTTGGCATATAGTCTCTTCATATTTTCCAAGTGTAGCCTTCCCTAGACTGGGCCTTAATTAGAAGGCAACTACTGGCACCCAAGTTGGCTTAGACGATGACGATGACACCCAAACAACTTGCAACTATGCACTATTAACCCTTTGTGCCTCATGTGACTGTCTGTAGGTCTGTCTGTGTTCGCTTGTGAGTGCATGCGGGTGTCCTCGGCAAATCTCATTTAGCAATTTAGCAGCACACCCACTCACACAGGCCTTGGTATCTGTTTCTCTGTCCCAGCTGCTAGCCCTGCTCCTGTCCCTGTCCCTGTCCCTGTCCCTGCCTTTGGATTCCTGGATCCGCTCGGGATCCTTGGCTCACGTCCATCAGTCGTTTGCTCGTTTGCCTGCTCGCTCATTTAATTAACAGTCGCGCGCCACGCCATGAGGCAAGCTCTCCGCTGGGTAAATAAAAGGAGGAGGGAGGCTCGGATCCGAGGCCGTATCTATAGCTGAAACCGAACCTGCACCTCCGTGGAGCCAGGGCTCAAGGCGTGCGGCTGCAATGATTCTTTTGGGCTCTCCTCCTTTGCCGGCAGATGAGCAAGTTGCATGTTTTTTTAATTATGAATTATCGTTCCGCCCTGACGGAGATGGCTGCTTGACTGGTAACTGGATGACGGGATGACTGGCTGACTGGCTGGCTGACTGACTGGTGACTGCCTCATATGGAGCTTGTTGCATTTAAATGACATAATTATGGCGCATAAAGCAACTCCCACACAGGGCGGCATTTCAAAGGTAACCCAGCCCCGGCGGACAAAAAGAAAATACTGCTTCCTTTCCTCCCTCACCCCTCGGCGGTAAATTAATATTTCCGAACTGGCGGCAGACAACTTGAAAAAATTCCGCGCTCAACAAAATACGAGTGCCGAACAATGCTAAACGAACAAAATACAATAAAAAAAGAAGCCTTTATTTTCTATTTATATTGTATAACAATTTTTATTTGCACTGGCGGAGCCACTTAACTGCCACGCCTCCTGCAGACTCCACTTGAATTTTTTTCTGAGCAGAGATTCGCCAAATTTGGACAATTGAGAGCGTATTTGAGCGTTAAGGCGCATATTATGTGTGCAAATATATCACGAGCGACCAAAAAAGAAAATTATTTCAATTTTATTTGATTTTCATAGGTTTTCTGTGGGAGATTTCACTTCTCTTCCTTTTTTTTTGCTGAACTTCAGAGTGAAGGCCACTTGTAAAAACCATTTTGATTATGAGTGGTGGGTAGCCACCGCATAAAAAAGTGGGCGGCCAGTGGAAGTGGAAAATAAAATGTATAATAAAACTGCAAATAGAAGAAATAAAATTCCATATTGATTTGAACGCACTCAAACACAAAGCCACACAAAAAATATATATATAAAAACAGTCAATGGTCTAAACAAATAAAATGATGAGCGTCAATGAAGCGGATGCTAAAATGTTTGACTCTCCTGGGGAAAAGGGAATCATTCTGCTAGAATGTGTGTTGATTATCAAGTACAGTGCTGACTCTATACAGTAATTAATGCAATTAAGTGCCAATAGCCATAATATGAATAATAAACCCTAGACTTGGTACGGTCTTTTCATAGTTGATTATTTGTAAAGTTAAGTCTTATCCATTATATCGCTTAACCACTGTTAATCAATTGATATAGATTGATTTCAATTTTCAAGTGCACTGAAGTTGAAGAAGCCTCAAGCTCCTGGCTGCTCCTGTATTGCATTTTAGTTAAATTTTAGTTGAAGTATTTAACTTAATTGAAATTCTGTTTGAGTTGGCCACCAGAAAAAAAGAAAAAAAGGGGATCCCACAAAAAAACCGTACCTTTGTCTAATGAAGCTGTCCAAAGAGCAAAAAATGCTCAATAAAAAAGACAATAAAGACAAATGAAATATTTAAATATTACACAAAATGTGAATAAACCGTCGGCTTAATGAGGAAAAACTAGCTAAGCTCTACTTTGTCTGCAAATAATTATTAACGCACTCCAATGAATACTCAATGATTATGCTAGAAACTAAATGTTCAATGAAAAAGCTTTAAAAAATATGTGAACAATAGTGGAAAGCTCTCGCATAAAGGCTAATTAACTATCGATTGTTTTTGTTAGAGCTTAAAAATTATTACATTGCAATTATAAATAATGCCCGGCAATGGGTTGGCAATTAAGCACGCATGAAACCACAAATTTGCATTCAAATTGCACACAATATTAGCAACTGAATCGAAAATAGTTTTTATCTATATATCCATATACACTCGTAATAATTTCTGCAAAAACATGAATTTAAGCTGATTAACAAAACTGCGAAGCCATCGCGGGCTTAATAAGCCCCTCACTTTTTGCCTTCCTTCTGCAGCTTGGTTAAATAACCAATTAAAAGCAAAATGAATACTGGGAAGGGAGTGAAAATCCCTGGCCTCACATAGAGGACGTGCCACTGCATAACAAAAGATTTTAGTTGCTACATTTCCTCCGTTCTATGGCCTTATAATATGTTAATGATATCGGTAATCTGTGCCCAACTAATAATTAGTTTTATTGATCGACGGCCGCATTAATTGCCCTGCTTAAGATTCCCGGGAAGCCAAGACAAATGGCCTGAAACCGGAGTAACCAACCATTCATCAAGTTCGGGGCCTTGACAAAAGACAAAACAACTATATATATTCCGCTGAAAATAAATGTGTGCGCGCTAATGAGCCTTAATGGCGCTTCAACCGAAAAGTAGGCAACACTTGGTGAAAATTTTAATTCCCCGAAACACGCAGCAGGAAAAGGCCTGGCGGGAGCCTGTTAACTTGTCCGCATCGTCAACACCTACAGCATTTGATTTATGGCCTTCTAAGGCACAAACCCCGCTGACATTACCGCCTCCCGAAAGGCCCCAAAAATGCCCCTTTAAATCCGCAGCGTTGAAATAAATTCCTGGAGCCGGCACCACTATGACTGCTCTACGCAGCACTCAATGGTAATGCATAAAAACGCACTTAAATAATCCCACGCAATTAATTCAGCATTCAGCCCAGTACCATTTTTTTGTGCTTTGTTTACTTAATTGGTAAACATTTTGTTACACTTTTACGAGCGCCAAGGTGAAGGCAGCAAATCAACCATCAGTCGACACCACTCTGCGCCAGAAAACAGAAGTCGCTGCATACTGGCGTTCGGTTAATGGAGCAACTTTTAACAGCGCTCACACACACCCATCGAGCACACACGCACCCAATTTAATACGGCCTTTTTATTGTTGCTCGCTACTTGCCTTTGTTAATTAAAACACAAACACGTGCAGTACGCATAAAATATTCAGCAGGGAGCCGCCACCTTTGCCACTCACACTCTCGCGCCCTATCTCTACGCATATCCCTGAAGCCGGATAGACCGGAGAATGATATCATGCCGTTTTCACTATTGTATTCATGGCCCACATAAAGATATAGGAATCTGTACTGCCAGCATCAATTAAAGGCGGGCTATAAAAATAGCCACGTAGGCAGCTAAGTTACAAGTTTCTATTGCAATGTTTATATTTTTAATTTGCAAACCGAAATAAGTTTCAGCTATAAAAGGTTGGAAAGTAAATAACAAACATTTTTGCTCTATCTTTTTATTAAATTAGTTTTAAAAGTTATTCCCATATGTCCAAAACATTGTTATTCATACATTTTCCCATAAATGCAAATGTAATCCTTTTAGCGCGTCGTTTTCATTACATTAACGAGACAAATAACATTTTGGTTTTATCAAAATATATATAAAGAAAAATTGTAAGAGGGAAAAAATGAGTGTTTCGTGCTCCCTCGCCCGTTTCATTTTTTATGCCTGTTTATTTTTTCAGTTATTTTTTTCCGCATGCCCCGGCAATCATATTCCTTTATCCGCGCGTCCATATCCCCTTGATGTTTGTTTGCCTGCCGTTATGTGAAAAACAATTTCATGTCCCGTTTGTGCCCCCTAGTTTTTGTTGCCTTTGCCGGTTATGTCGGCTATGGTGCAACATTTTGTGGCTTCCAAAAATATGCGTGCTTAAATACGTGGGGATCCTAGAAAAGGACATAAATTCTAAAGGGATAATGTTTCAGAAGTTGAAACCTTTAAAGCAGTAAATAAGGGCTTTCAAGCAACATAAAATGATTTAATTTAACCAGATTTATTTATATAATATTAAATAATAATAAGAAATGCAAGAACAACTTTAAAAGGGAAAAGATCGATCACATTTGCTTGTTCTAGGACCGTAAGGTAAAACTTTAATTTTAATTTATTCTAAAGCTCTCTCTCCGAACTATTTGCAAGAATTTAGATAGCATTTAAAATGCAATCTCTTGCCTTTTTCAAGAACCACCTTTGTCCCACCATTTTACACATCTGTCCCAAGTTCGTTTGTAATTCTTGGACCGCACTCAATGCCCAAAAAATATGTAAAATTCTGTGTTTCCCCACCGAAAAAATGGTTACAAAAACATGAAATGGTTTCGTCATGAAAGATGCAAAAAGCGTCGACATGCCAGCGAGGATATCCCGCAAAATGTGTGAAGCTGAGGCGGAAGGGGTCGGCGGAAGGACAAAAAGGACAAACGGGAGCTGGTTATGCAAAAGAAAGGAAAACAAAAATCAAGTATACGCAGCGTCAGACAAATGCAAAGTGCCAGGCGGCGGCGGGGCAAGCAAAAAGCGAAAGGAGAATATTTGAGTCGCTGGCATCATGTGCACGAAAATACCATAAACACGAAAATTCCTCAAACGAAAATATGAGTTCACGCTTTAAGCCCACCTCAGAATGTGCTGAAAATGTGAATTAAATTCAAATGGGTGCGACGGGACCTGGGACTGGGACTGGGTCTGGGACTGATGGAGGAGTCGTCCTGCAGGCAGGCCTCACTCGCATTCACGGTGGTCGAGGGCCTGTCACGTTGTCTGCGGTCAACGCAACTGAAATTCACCTTGAACGGCAAACTGAAATGATGTCCAGTGCAGTTGGGCAGCTGCCGCCGCAGCCGAGCGACCGACCCCTGCGACCGCAGGAGAGTTGGCGAAAATCTTGATGCAATTATTCATATAAAACGCAACACGCACGAAGCGAGTCGAGTTGAGATGCAAAAGCATTTCGGTGCCGCTCAAACTCAACGAGTTGAAGGTGTGTGCCCGGCGGCAACAGCTGCGACCCGATCCCGATCTCGGATCTGTCTCAGCTCCACTGATCGTCCACTGACAGTTTTCCTGGGAACTGGGAACACCGCACCATCTCGGCCCCAATGCGAAATTCATTTGTCATGCTTATAATTGTCTCACTCCGTTTCGTTCGCCGGCCAAATTGCAATTTTACGGAGCTCTCTCGCTTGCTGCTCGGTGTATTCCTTTATTTTCTTTATTTTTATCCTCCTCCTGATGCTGCTCCTGCTGCTCTTGTTGTGCGTGGCCCGCAGATTGGCCAAGGCAGCAATTTTAATGAAAACGTTTTGGCCCAGCCCCACACTTAAAAAAAATGCAGTCATATATACACAAAGTAAAGCAGAAACTGCTACAGGTTGTGTTATTATAATTTTCTTGCAAGTACTTTAAAATACTTCAAAATGTTTTCAACCATTTTAAAATCATTAACCTATTGGGGGTTCTTATTGCAAAACTATACTCGAAAGTATTTTGTCTATGTCACGGCATATTTGTATTCTATTAAATAATAGTTTTTTTCCAAAGTCCTTTGCATTCAGGCTTCACTTGCAGTCTTCTCCTAGAAGCATTTTCTCCAATTACAAAACTATCAAATATTTTTTCCAGTGCTGCCTTCAGAGTCCGCCTGAGATCCTTGGCTGCCTTCACGTAGCCCTTGGTTTTGGCTGCCGCCTGTGTGTGGGGCCGCCTCGATTGCTGTCAGTAATTATGCTTAATTTTTGGCTGTTTGTTTGTATTCTTATTTTTTACTTGGCCAAGTATTTCCCTGGGCAGCTCTCTGTCGGAGGCGCAGTGAAAGGGCATTTGAGGCAGTTGAAACATTTATTTCGGCTGCCCAGGAATTCGGTATCCACTCATCCATCCGGGCCGGGGACTGCCTTCTCTCATGGCTTTTGTCTGTATTAAGTTGTTTGGCAGCTGCTGCTGCTGTGGCTGCTGCTGCTGCTGCTGCTGCTTCTGCTTCCGTTGGGATGAGAATGAGACTGAGGATGAGGATGAGGATGATGATGCCCGGTTCGTTGTTTAAAATTGAATAATGCCCGCTCATTTGGTTTTATGACATTTCGATAATGATGATTGTTTGCGCCCGTATTTGTGTGCTGTGTGTTGCCTTTGTTCTGGCATTAACTTTATAAGGCAAACAAATTGTTGTAATTTGGACGCAGAGCCAAGATCCAGAGCCCAAACCAGAAAAAAGTAAAACAACTCTAGAGGAAGAGAGGGAGACCACAAAAGTCAGAGTCAGTTGGAGAAGTCCGCCGACATTGACGGGGTAATTCAATGCAGCGAAATCGTATAATTCCCAGACAGCGGCGATCAAAACGCGCACAGAGCTAAAGCACAAAAGACACAAAAAAAGCAAAGAAAAATAAAGGCAACTGAAAATGAAATCGATCATGATTGAAATCGAGCAGAGCAGCTTCGTCTGCAGCTTCGAGGGCGAGTGTTTTGTGAAACATCAACATTTTGACAGGCACACAAATCCTCTTGAAAATGAGATTTATAAAACACAGCGGAGCGGCCGCCATAAAAACCCGACGAAAAAGGGCCAAGTCATTGTCAGCCGAGTCCCAACGCTGCGCTTCGCTGCGAAATCTCAAAGGTAAACAGAACAAAAAAGGAAATCTATATGTGTACAGCGTAGGTTAAGAAAATGGTACTTTAAATAAAGCTACTATAAAATGTCTAAGCCAACATGCACAGTATCCATCAATGATTCGACTGCAAAATTGTATTTTCAAATGAATGCAACATTTGATTCGAGGCGTGCTCGAATTATGCTTAAATTTATGAAAAAGTTTTATTAAATAGGGAGTTAGGCTGAAGAAGATGTTGACAAATCCTGCTAGAAACATTTTGCTCAGCACCCAAAGACGTCCTTCTATATTCCCCTATACACTATGGCTAACTAACAAAGGTACACAATTTATAATTCGGAAGATAAATATACTATATGTTAAAGTTATGTTAACCATAGGACTAAGCACTTGACCCCAACTGTGTCCTTTAATAGAGGGCGGCCAACGGGCTCTGGACCGATGCGGTTTAATGTGTAACATGTAGCCAGGCCGGACTGTTGACGGTGGACTCGGGATGTGGGCTGTTTTGTTGCCAACGTTGCTGCCTCATGTTGTCGCGGTCTTCACTCAGGTCCCGACTCTCCAGCGTATTTATTTTCATTTCCAAGACATTGTAGTGTCATTTCAGCGACCGCAGCATGAAAAGCAAATAAAAGCCAACAACACAACACAACACATCGCATCGCGTCGCATCGCATCACATTGCAACGCATCCCGTCCGAACCGATCCAATTCGATTCGATGCGATTCAATTCGAATCCGAATCCGAATCCATGGAACAATCCCGGGCTTTGCTGCAGCTTTTAATTAAGCCAAAGAGCAACTGGTTGCTGGACGTCTTCGTCTGGGCCAG
Source organism: Drosophila seguyi (assembly GCA_008042675.1). NCBI lineage: Eukaryota > Metazoa > Arthropoda > Insecta > Diptera > Drosophilidae > Drosophila > Drosophila seguyi. The sequence goes on along the minus strand of VNJU01009647.1, from coordinate 164,433 downwards.
AGAAAAAATCAGAACGAAAAAAAAAACAAAACAGAACGCAAAAGGAATAAAAACCGAAGAAAAATAATTTATCTGCCGCAGCGCGTGTATCTGTATCCGTATCTGTATCTGCGGCCGGCAATATGTATCTCTCGCCTGATGTTGTTGCATTTGCTTTGTTTGCTCAAGCCTCAGCCTCAGCCTCAGCTTCAACATCAGTTTCAGTCTCGGTATCAGTCCCAGTCGCTCTGCGTAGCTCTCCGGCGAAGCTGCTCCATCTGCTGCCCCGCTGAGCCAGCAACACCCCAGATTTCTTCAGCTCACCGTCCAGATACCCTGGAAGGTAAGGGTATTTTGTGGGGGTCGCCCTTAGATTATAAAAAAGGTAGTTATTAGGCAGTAAAGCTTCGGTTCATATTGAACTATTGCAGCATCTTGATTTTTAGTGTCCTGCACCAACGGGTTTTGCTAGCAACACTTGTTTTAGTTTGTCAACATTTTCTTCTGTTTAATTTAAGTTTTTCATAAATCTAAACATAATTAGACATTGGCCTTGTCCATGTTTGGGTACCGGGTACTTCACAGTCGATCCCTGTAGATTTCCTACTTGTTTTTTCGCAAGCCCAGGCCCAAACCCAATCCATAGTCAGAGGCCTGAGCCTCAGCGCCCGGCAGCATCTCACGTTCATGCGTGGCCACATTTTTTACAGCGCTGCCTGCGTTTTGTTCGTTTTTATGGCAATAATTGCAACTTGATGACTTAATTGCGGATGCAACTTGTTTTCCAGCTCCAGCTTCAGCTGCGGGAGCAGGGGAGGCAGCTCTCCGTTTGCCTGGAAATTGAATTTTTCCACCTGGTCTGTCCCGTCTGACTCTGAATTTTTTTAAGCAGGATATGCTTTCATTACTATAGATAGCTAGTACATGGGCGGTGGGGCAGGGTGTGGGGGGCGCGGCTGCAATTTTCCCCATTGCATAAGCAAATAAAAATTCATTAATTTATGACTGCCAACGGGCAGAGCAAACCAAAGTTGCTGGAGTCCCCGGCCGCGGCTCGGAGTTTGGAGTTTCGAGTTATTTTTATAATCGCGGCAACGTGACATTTATGCGAGTGTTCATGTAAATGATTATTACGTGCCGCAGACCGAACGAAACCGACCGACAACGACTCGACTCCCCGCTGTATCCACTATATATTTCCCGCACACACACATCCCTTCTCCACCTCGTCCCTTAACCCACGAAAGCCCAAGTTCCCACTTCACAGAGCTGTGTTTGCCCAAGTAGATTTCATTTGATTTATTTGCCCCAGCAGCAGCAGCAGCAGCAGCACTATCTACCCATCTCCCTCGTCTTTCGCCTTTCGTCTGGCAGCGCCAAAGTAATTTTATGTTTAATTAAAAAGAATTCTGCGTCATTTGCTTGGAGAGCAGACTTTGATGGACATTTTTGCTATTCACGCTGTTTGCCGTCGATTGTTGTTTGTGTTGCTGTTGATATTTATGTTTAATTATAGTTAACATGTTTTGTGTGTCTATAAGTTAGCAGGCGGCACTGCGGGTTAAATGGAGGCAAATGGGAATGTCTATGTCTGTGCACGACTTTGATGTTCGTTTTGTAATTACATTGCGTGGGCCACATATTCAAATCGGGCTTGATGCGAGTACCCGATACAGTGCGTATCGTGGCCGTAAGACAACGGCTGTCTGTCAATCAGGGGCTTTGCAGTTGGACAGGCTAGTTATAGGATATTGAATAATAATGGTTTTCCGGTGTCAGAACAGAATTAATAGTGGGCTGTTGAAGTAAATAAGAAGAAGTAAATAAGGCAGAAGCAAGATCTTACCGATTAAACTTAAGAATATATATTTTATATGTAAATATATTTAAGTACGCATGACAGGAGAACCTTACTCTGTCATACTTGAAGCTGTTGGACTGCATGAGTTGCACTTAAATCTTAAATCTTTAATCACCTAAATTAGGAACCAAGCTCAGCGGACTCAAAACACATATATATCTTAAAATTATTAAAAAGTTGTATTAATATTTTTATGCCGCTTGGTGTACCCACAAATCCTCTTTAAAAGCAAACGTCTTAAATTGCTTTAATGGGGCTCTGTAAATACCCATAAGAAAGTGGGTAGTAGACTAATATGACCCAAAAGACCGTCATAAAACTAGCTAAGAGCCATAAATTCTAAAACGAAATTATGGGGTAATAGAAAACGCGTATTTAAAAGGATGTTGGCCATAGGTTCTACATCGCAGGTTTTTGGTTAGAGAAAATTAAGCCTTAGATCATAACCAATCAGATAAAATTAAGCTAATAAACAATAAGGCTGTATAAAGTCAGCTGAAATATGCCGCCGCAAGGCATTCAAAAAGATTTCATTCCGCGATTTGAACTTTCTCATCCGATGACCACTTAACTTTGATTGATCACTGGACAATAAAATGAACCTCATTTGTAGCCCCCAAAAGCTCTTTTTTTGTTTTACGTTAACTGCAATTACAGAGACCCAACCGAAAACCCGAAAAAACACACAATTTAATTAACATTTCTCTTCTCTCTGTTTCTCTTTCCAGGTAAGTTGTTCAAGCCAACCAAACTCAAACCGTCTTCAATCCATATCGAAACGTTTTGTCAGACATTAAAATCGAAACGTGGGTTAAATGTAAAACGTAAGTGACTTTAACTTCCACACATACAGACCAAACATAATATCCCAGCTCCAGTGCAAATGGGGGGAAAAAAGAAGAGGGAATCAAAAATTGATAAGACCCGCCCCGCTACGTAGGGAGTTTAAAAACTCATTTAGTGTCCAATCAAGCGGCCATAAAATAAAGTCAATAAATCAAGCATAAAAGTAACAAATGCACGGGCAGCTCACAGATAACACGCACACGGCACGGATACGGATACAGATGCAGATACACCCATATACCCCTGCCCCCGAACTGCGCTGCATTTCAATAAAAATCCGATACGTTCTGTGAGGTTCAGATGGGGAGTCCGAGGTGCCAGAGGAGCCCGCGGAGCCCGAGGAGCCCTCCTCTTTATCAAGGTGTGATGATCACTTGCGTGCCATCGGCGCCTGACTTGCATTTCAGAGCATCGCCACCTCGGCACCTCCAACCTTTCTCCCCCCGGGCACTCCCCAGCTTCCTCCTCCGCTGCCCTTTGAGAATCAATAAAAATAAATCGAAATGTCACAGCGCTGCATGTTTTGTTCAAGTGTGAGGTCCCGCAGCTCTCTCTCTCTCAATCTTCCTCTAAAAATCGAACAAAAAACGCAGTGGAACTGTAAATGACACTGTAGACAGCAAAATTCATTGGAAATTCAATCTGCCAACTAACTCTATATATTAATTTCACGAAATTTGAAATTAGTTGCCTTAAAAGCTATTGAATTACACAAGGTGGGCGAAGGTGCACAGAAAGAAATCACACCTAAACTAGGTGAAATTTGTTGAATTAAATGAAAGAGAAATATTCAAACATTAGAAAAGAATACTATTTCATATATGTATTATTTATTAACACTTACTTATATTTAATGAATAATTTTAATACGTCTACAATTTGACACCTCTTACGTAATATTTTAATATTTCGATATAAAGAAATGAAAACAGTTATCAAACCATATCTTATTTTTCCTGGAAACTATTAAAAGTTGTGTAATTTCCTCTCCCACAATCTGTAATTTTAATAATACCCAACATTTGTATTCAGCGTTTTAATTTTTATTGCCCTAACCTAGATATGTTAACATTTGATATGGATATGGACATGACTAGACGATCTAACAGATTGCTGTGACAGTTACCATTAATATGTTAATGTGAAAAAAGTTGTGAATATTTCATTTTTTTCGCTGTGTGAACTTCGATTCAGAAAAATCAACAATCGATTGTTCGGGTCCGCACATAAATCCCCGAAATGAGAAATGTGTGGCACACAGCATCCCGGTGCCCCCATCAGCGGGGGATCTTCCGCACCCTCTATGGTCATCTCCCTCCTGCTCCGTCTGAGGGCCCGGGCGCGACTCCGACTATCCACAAATTGGTCGTGTTCAGCTTTAAATCGTTTTACGTAGTTTCCATCGAGACAAGTTTCGCGGCCCCGTAAATGTTTGCCAAATGTGGCGCTGTTTGTAAATCACGCACGCTGCAAGTTGCACGCAACCTCCGCGCCGAGTCGAGTCGATCGATTACCGGTCTCTTTCGTGGACAGTGTCTCCCTCTCTTTCTCAGTCCGAGATTCGGGACTCGGGTAGGCCCCCCGCCGCCTTGGGTATCGCTCAAGTATGTTAATCTTGGCCAGCCGTGACTTGGCTGGAGTCCCCGCGCCGCTCTGCGGTCCTACCCATCGCACATGGCTTGAAATTTATGCGCTGTTCAAACGGCGCGTAATAAATTTGTTTGCTCTTCAACTGTGTGCGCGCATGTTCATTGAAATTGTGGCAACACGGTCCCGGTCCCAGGCCGAGGCGATTCCGATTCCAATACGGATCCCAACACCAAACCCAAACCCAATCCAGAGCTCAATCCAGAACCCAAACCCGAGCCCAGTTTCCAATTCCAATCTCAGTTCCAAAAGCAGTACACTCGGACAAAATGTAATTAGAGTAGTATAATTAATTGTATTTGATTTAAAATAAATACAAATATGTTGAAAACCTTTGAAATTAGTTAAGCAACAAACCTATTAATAAAATAGTTTTTTGAATCCATCTTGGTATGTTAGTCTTTGCTCTGACCTTTCATGGCATCGTTCTTGTGTCTTCTGGCATTAATTGCCCCAACTCTGCTCTCGTTTCGCTCCACTAATTAAGCTCCCTAGTATTTTCTCAGTGTGGCAATCGCATTGCCGCCAACGGCCACTTCATTTTGTAGCTTTTAACAACATTTCAGCATTCTCCTGTATTTGTTTATCTAAACGTTTTATTCATTTGTGGGGCTGCTTTCTGCTGCTGCTGTTGCTGCCTGTGTTCTGGGTTCCTGTGGCATTGCTTTATCTTTTGGTCAGTCTCTCGGCCTTAGCAGTTCGTGCTGCCGTTCCTGGCGGCCTAATTGATGCGCACTTGGCCCGGGCTGCTGGTGGGATTCGACGTGGACCCCCTTTCAACCGCCGGCTGGCGGCGTTCCCTCCATTCCGACGGCATCTGCGCATGCGCAACATTCACACTTTGCTGGCTTCGCCGGCTGTAGTTGTTGTGTTTGCCCGTCGCCATCTCCAAGTTGATTGCACATTTTATTTGCGCATTTATTTGCATTTTTTCTCACACCGCCGCGGTTCAATTTTCAGCTCCAGTTCAGCTGGGCAAAGCTTAGGCTCAGCCCAGTTCCCGGTTCCGTTCCGAGCCGCTTGGCTCCCCTTGTTTGTTTTGTTTGCCAATGCCAATGCGAATGCAATTCAATTGTCTTCAGGTTGAGCGCATTTCGTCTTGGCCTTCTTCATTTGTTTGTTTGTTTTCCTTTCCGCCGTTTCCGCTGCCGCTGCTGCTGTTGCTGCTGCCGCTGCTGGGGGGTTTTCTCATGTTTGCCGACGACGACTGAGGCCGCCTCCTTTAATAGTTCATTTAGTTTGCATTTTTATGAAGTCTTTGTGTGGGTTGTGTAATAAATTTAACTCAAGTTTATTTATGTGCCATCGCCGAGACATTTATCACTCAATTTGAAGGCGTAATTGGGCGCAAAGCGACAGGAGGCTGCCACAGGAGGCTGCCACAGGAGTCGTCGTCGTCTTCGTCGTCGTTGTCTCAAGTCGGTGTTCGCCCCTCGTCTTCACTCTCCTCTTCCTGGCTCCCAGGCTCAACTCAACTTAAATCAACTCCGACTCGGCCTCCGACTACTGACAGCCGATATGGCATCTGTGTGTTGCATATTTTGCATATCGTTATGCAGTTTCCTTCTGCTTCGGGCCGCCGCCTGATGCAGTTGCTCTTCTTGATTGGCAATGCCGTCTGGAGTTGGCCAAAATTGGATGATCCCCGCGCCAAGGGGACATGATCTTAACGGGTTTCGATTCGTGTCGTGTGGGGACAATTTTACCCCATTTGCATATAGGCATTTTCAGTGTTTTTTATAAGCTGTCAAAGTGGAGTGGCTTTTGACACCCAAAGTGGATTGGAATTGAAGAGAAATCGCAGTGCACCAGTTTCTTTAATGGTTAAGCCTAGCAGTATAATATTCTTGAGGATTAGGGACTAGGCTGCCTCAATAGAGCTTAGATGAATGTCAGATTACCCACAGACAGTTTGTAAAGGCTTTACGTACATTAGTAACTCGTAACAAATACTCGTATATGTAGGTCTTAAATAACATTTAAAATTCTTGACAAAATTTGCACATGCATTTTTTATATTAAATTATATTATATAGGCAATGACTAGATAGTTCTGTTTTCCTGCAAATTGCACCGTTTATCTGTGGCTTTTAATTCCCGAAGAGAATGCACAGAAACACAAATGAACAGCTGGACATGGAAATTTCTGACTAAATATGCAAATGAATATCCGCATATCCATTATGTGGAAAATTTAGCACACCCAAACCCAACACCCACTTGGCAGCATTTGTGCATACATACATACATATGTCAAATTGAATGATTCGAAAAATGTCCAAATTAATTTACTGCTTCATCAAGCATCAATTTTGGCATTTCCCTCGAATTGTAGCCTGGCTGCGCCACCAAAAGCCAAACGCCGGCAAACGTCCAATTTTCAATTCGAATTTTATAGTTTGAATAGAACAATGTGTACCCCCAGCACACATTCTCCCTCTCCAACGCCCACCCGCCGAAATCTGCTTAACAAGAGCTATATACAGATACAGATAGATCTAGGGAGAGAGGGACACTTGAACACGTGTATTTTGGCACCTGTTTTGGCCAGCGCACTCGAACAATGGCCAGCAGCGCTGAAAATGTCGTTTAGCAACCAGAAACCATTTTAAACAATAAATAAGCAATTTATGCCACAATGCCGGGAGTCGGGGGGCAGAGCGAGGGGAGTGTCTGTGGTGGGTGGCATGCAAAAAAGCTACAAAAGAATTCGAGGAACATTCAACACATTTCGTAATTTCATTTTGCTGCTGCTTCTGATGGATAGTTGAAGGATAGCAAGGGATAAGGGAATAAGTGTCTGCCTGTCAAGGTGTGGCATGGCATTTCAGGGTCTTGAAAGGACATATATTACTTGAATTCCTAAAACGTTTATTAAATCACTTACTTCCTAAATAGACGCCCTATAATATAAGCAGGTATACATAGATTTTTAGTCCCTTAAATGGGTATGCCTCTAGTCGGCTACAAACAGAGATCAAACGCTAGATCCATCCTGCTCCTTTGTTTATGTTTACCTCGCCTCCAGCAACAGTGTGTTTTTGACCGAAAAACTTTTGCCTCCAAATTGCATTGCTGCTGCTGCTCTGTCTCCCGAATCCGAATCCGATTCCGAGTCCTGTTCCTGCTCCCGTTCTCACTCCTCCCCCTGCCCCAATTCCGCGTCAGTTTCCGTCTGGCATTTGTTGCTGTCTGATTGCCCGCAAAAGACTAGTAGCCACCGCGGTGCTATGCTGCTACCCGAGAGTAGCCCCAGATCCGCAAACAGGAGGAGCCTCATCAGCGGCACTGCAGCTCCACACACTGTGGCACACTCACTCGCATACTCGCGGAGCGAGCAAAAAATCGAATTTCCCGTGCGGACTGATTCGATTTGGCGTTGCAATTTCACGCTGTGTTATTGCAAAGTGGCTGCAACTGTCGGCGCCAGGCCAGCACCACCCGAAACCCAATCCTGCAGCTGCTGCTACTCCAACTGCTGCACCCACTCCTGCTACTCCTGCCATCCGGCCCTGCCAAAGCCACAGCGGCAGTACCGGCAGGAACTCGCTCGTTCTGCTACCAAAATAGCAATTTCGATGGCGCACAACAATGGCCCAAAACGAACGAAGGCCGGCTAAAAAAAAAGTAGCGCAAAAAAAATCTCATTTAGTGACGAATTAAGCGCCAAAACAGACAGGCGATTCAGTATGTCAGACAAGCGCTAGACATAGACATAGATACGCGTACAAGTGCACTGGGAAAAATATTTAGCACGAACAGAACAAGAGCTTAAACTCTCTAATAAAAAAATTAAATTTGTCTGAAATAGAAGCTAATACTATAAAGTATAAAGCATGTAAGCATTGTTGAAACCTTTGCTTATTTGTATATAAAAATCGGTTAGATAAATACGAACTATTATTGGGAAATATATAATATTATGATGCATATACTGTATAACTTGTACAAATTGATAATCCCTTCCATGTATTTTTTACAAGTGCATGGTTGCGGAAGCAGGTTCAGGCTTGGGTCTAGGTCCCGGCTTGGTTTCGGGCATCAGTTTGCAGGCCGTCCGGCCTGGTCAGCACTGTCAAGTGCAGAAGGACGACCGGCGGCAGTAGATGACTCGGCACTATCTATGGCCTGGCATCGATTGGTTTGCAATGGTCTAAACTGGGCCCACCACCACCACCCCTTCACATCCCTTTGACTCCGTCGACTCCGCCGACTCGTTTGCTGTTTATGGCCTTAAACGCCATTTTGTGCGCACTCATTCACGCCACGGTTTGACATTGCCATACTCGCACTCCGGCTCGTACTCGTGCTGGAACTCGAACTCCCTTGTATGCCCTCGAAAACCCACTCCTGGCAGCCATTGTCCGTCTGCTGCAGGATCCATGGATCCATTGTCTGCCCTGGCAGGGACCCATTCTGACATCCGCATCCGCCTCCGCATCCTCGTCCTCGTCCTCGTCCGCCGGCGCTTCCTGTGGGTGCCTGTGCACTGCCATTCTGACAGATTGTTGCAAGGGCAAGTGCAATATTAGAACATGATTTATTTATGCAATTTTTACCATAAAGCGAGCAATTTTCGTTCACTTTGCAGCAGTGCGCGAATTTCGCTGGCATCGTGCATCCATTTGGCATTTGTCTATCATTTTCGGGAGCGCGAGCTCACAATTTGTTTTCCGTTCTCCGCCCTTATTCGGTGTTTTCGGGGGATTTCCCCTAGTAGTGCAGTCATGTCCATTAGTCGATGTGTCGGCACGTCAATTTGTTTGCGTCCGTCCGTAGGTCGGTCCTTTTGCCGCTGTCTATCTATCTATCTATCTGGGCTGGGCTGGGACTGACTTGCACTGTTGGCTGGCGGTTGAAATTATGATATGAAAGGCGCACAGTCGGAGTCCGTGGAGTTCGGGCCTAATAAGTTCTTACTGCGCACTCCCATTTTGGCAATTAGCCGTGGCATACTGACTGTAATTAGTGGCGGGGCTGAAAAGATGAGCGGGTTAACTAATGGAATGGTTTCCGAAATGAAGCTTGTGTTGAGGATGACATGGTGATGGATGCTTCTTTTGATCCCTACATGAGTGAATCAATAGAGCGAGATTTCGAGTGAGTTTGAGTGATTCGTATAGAACTAAGGGAGTTGAAGATTTTGTTTAAACATAAGTACCTAATTTTTATGGATTGATTGACATATGCGACCTATATTTGTTAGGTTAGCTTCCTTCGGGCTAGAGGTTTTGTGACTGCAATATTGTATAAAAATTAAGACTCTGGACTGTGGGCCAGATTAAAGTTAATCCGAATCATCTTTCGATTCACTTAATTAATGATCTTTCAAAGGGATATTAACTAGTATCCATAAAGGATATGCTTTCACCTTTCCTAAATCCACTTTCATAGCAAGAAGTGCTCATCAAAAGTGAGAATAACGTCTATTAACACCTAGAAAATCACTCATCCCCTCCTGCTCTGGTTATTCATAAAAATTTGCCCTTCCAGCTAGTTTACTCCCTCCCTCGTTCCCTTCAAAGCCAACGCAATCAACCGCAATCAACACCAAAGAGCTAAGAGCAATAAGAAAAAAATGCATAATCAACATTTTTATCATTTGCGATAGAGAAATATGCAAAGCAGAGCGAGGAGCTGGCCAAGTATTTCGAAATGGGGAATGCAGCGGGAAAAACTGGGGGCGGGAAAATGGGGAAATGAATGAAGCACATTATAAATGCCAGAGTACATGCTAACTACAACAATTATCCTTAATGTTGCCAGCAACTGCCATTAGGGAGAAATGCAGACGTGGACAGGGGGCGGGGGGAGGATGGGGAAAATGGCGGGAAATCTCCTTGTCCATGGTTGATCACTTGCTGGAAAGAAATTCAAATTAAAATACTTCCCAATGCTATGCAAAATAGTTTCAATTTTCTGCCAGAGAGCGCTAGAGGAATGCTCATTATTCATCTGGAGAAATTTTACACGAGAAGGAGGATTAAATGTCCAGGAATGCGCAGGACAGCGAATCAATATCGCGAAGAAGACGGCAGTTAATTACAGGCCAGTTGCGCGTTTTCCCCGTGTGCTTATTGATTCACGCTAATAAACCTCAACCTTTTAAGCAGAGGACAAACGCCTGTTAACAAGGCGCCAGGACACGCGATCGACACCATTACCAACACCCGGCCAAAGGGATACGGCATAGGGGTAGTCCCATAAACATATCCTGACGAACGTACGTGCATATCAACCCCCTGTAATCAAAGCCAGCTGCCAACCGCCGTCTGCATTCCATTTACCTTGCTCAGAGGCACTTTTCAATTATGTTATTAAAACAAGCAAACGGCCAGTTAAGGACCCTTGCAGGACCTGCCCAGCATTGCGTGTCTGCGTTTGTTGTTGGTTTTTTTCCAAACAACACTAACGTTCATATCGTTAAATATATAATTCTGGTTCGTTTTTAAATACGTTTTTTTTTTTTCGAATTTTCTAACCCGACCGGTTACTCATAAATGCTGCAGGAATCGTAATGGCAGTGTGGCAAACATGAAAATTCAATTATGAATACTCGGCTTAAGGTTGACGCCCCGTAATTTCCTAGTAGCCCTCTTCCCAACCCCCAGTTCGTATCCGCCGGTAGCCGCCTCTTTGGTAACCCCTCTCGCTGGCCAAGTCTGTGGCTCAAGGCAATTTGCATGGGTAAATATTGTAAATCTATGACGGGTTTGCAATCATTTGCAATCGGAGACCGCAGACGGAATGAGCTGAGCGGTTCGCACAGACATCGTCTAATTATGTCGAGTAGCAAACAAGATACTCTCGCACACTCGCATGCAGCCAGATGCAAATAAAAATAAATATTTACATTCAATTTCGACAAGCGCGCGGAGCGAGCGCCAACTTCGCCAAAGGAAAATTGTGCGTAAAAAGCGGAGGGAGCAGTCGACGCATATTTGTTAACCTCAAGCAACAGACCAAGCCCCGAACCCCGGAACCGCAACCAGAACCTGAACCCCAAACCGGAGCTAAACTGCAAGAAAAATCCCTATATAAGATTACAAAATATGATGTTTAGAGAACAGGAATTATTAAGTGTATACACAAGGGTACTTGTGACTCATGAGTTGAAAGGTTCTTGGATGGAAAATGAAACCAATGTCAAGGCAGTTTTAAATCCTTTTTTTAAATATTAAAATAATTCCTATGGTATTATTTACATATAACAAAAATCCTATTTATATTTAGTCCCTATCTAAGCCTTAAGTCTGCATAGTTTTGAAACTTTCAACCAACTCGCTATTCCAGTGTAGAACGAGTTCGATTTCGATGCCGCCCAGACGAAATCGATTACCGACTGATTGAGTGAAATGCTGGGCTCCTCTGCCCCAAGGGAATGGGTGCTGCAGGTTAAGTTTGGCATATAGATATATCGCTATGGCTATGGAGGATATATCTATGGCTATAGCAGCAGTAGCTCCAGCAGCAGCAGCAACGACGACTGTCAGTTAAAATGGTAATTGACTTTTGCGCTAAACCGCAATGTGTTTGTAAACTTGTTGCCATGTTGTCTATGCACACACGGAGGCCCCCTGCGAGTCCATGCCCCATGTTGCAATATTGGTCCGGGATGCAACGCGAAACGCGAACTCGAACTGGGGCTCTCGTTGCAATTTCACAAAACGCTGGCATAAGCCAAGGCGCACAAGCCCAAAGCTCCACGTTCGCCATAATGTCATATTAGAGTTTATCAACTGGCTTGGCTATGAAAATTTAGAGCGCTGCAGCTCGAAGGACTCCTCCAACGAGGACTGCAGGGGGATCGGCAGCGGGACAGCCTGCAATTTTCAATTTCGCGCACACTTTGCACAGATAATAGAAATTTCTTTCTTTCGTCGCACTGGAGTTGCCTGCTTCGTACTCCTTCGCTGCGTTTATTGACACAAATCGCAAACGCATTTGGCATAAGTACCGGCCAACAAGCTGCCTGCATTTTCCACCGCCCATTTTCCCCCGTTCCGAGCGTGGTTTTCCTCGCTCCCTTTCCATTTATACTTATTGTTTTTCTGCTTTAAGTATCTGGGTTATGAGTGGTTTAATGGCAACTCACTCTCGTCCTTTGTTCAGCTTTGTTGGGCTTCCTTCCAGGCAGGCAGCTTTAGTTGGTTAGTTCTGGCCAAGTTGAAGGAACTATTTCCTAAGCTGCTTAGCAAAATGTGTAATGCTCTGCTTAGACAATTGCTAAAGAAATAAATGGTAAAAAGGATTGGGAATGGAAATCTAGGAAACACTGGAAATGTGTAAACAAAAATCGGAGAATATTTCACAGAAAGTAGAGATATTCAAGGGTTTACTTGGTCATTACTATGTTTTACACGAATCTGAAATTCACATAAGCTATAAATTTCAAGCATTATTTAACCTGAATTTCCAACCAAACAATATAAAGCACTTTCCTTGAAGGCCAATCAAATGCTCGGCGGCCAAAACAAGCCATTTCAGACGAGAGGCGGAAAGATATTCGCATAATTATGACTTCAGCGGTTACAGTCTGGAAAATTTTCCATGTGAATGAATTTCGCACAATTACACACGCGTAGGCAGAACCACAAAAAAAAGGAGGAAAAGGAGGAAAATAAAGACACCGAGACCTGGGGAGTGGGCTCATGTCAGCACATGGCGATGACGATGACGACGACGACGACGATGGTGGCAAGCGGCAGATCAACTTCATTCACAATTAAGCTAAAAATACAAGCCCCCCAGGTTCGCGGAATAAAATTTATTGTCAAGTGCAGAGTCACAACATTTTCAAGATGTGTAACAGTCACAGTCGCAACCGAAATAATTGAGCAGCGGAGAGGCGCAGCAGTCTGGTTCAGGTCTAGGTGTAACAAAGGAGAAAAACTCTGGGAAATACGGCCCAGGAAAATGGGGATGTGGATGGGTGGAGTCGGGCTGTCGCTCACAGCACAAAAGAGAATATAGAGGAGGACTGGGAGGGGCGGGCAAATCAACAACGCAATCTTAATGAAGGCAATAATTCAAACAAAATGCAAAATTCCCTCAACAAACTGAAGGAAGTCGCTGCGAGTCACTCACTTCACTTCACCGCCGAGACAGCAGCGCTGAAAAATTGCCGCCTGAGAGAGAATTCCTTGTTGAAATTAAATTTTTACAAAATCAAATAAAATCCGGCGTGTGGCAGTCACTCACTCGCCCGCTCGCCCATTTCCCGCGACGCCCTCGGGATTCCCTCGATGGCGTTGTTTCTCTTATTAATTAGTTTGTATATTTTTGGCATACGAAATACAACACGAAATTGTTTAACATTTTAGCCCCGGCTGTGCCAGCACACACACATTAAGTGGCAACATTTGTCAATTTGTTTTGGGCTGTAATTTTCGGGCTCGTCGGAGGGTCAACCTCTCGGCCAGGGACTTGGGCGTAGTTAATGGCCAAACATTTGCCTAAATAATGAGCCACCGGTGTATTGCTTTGAATTCGATTTCGCTTGATTAAAAATATATTTCATTGTCGGGGACCGTTGCCAGTCCAAAGTGGGTCATCGCCGTGGTCGTTGTCGTCGTCAGTGGGTGGATCGCTGCTTGTTGCAGCTGAGAAGCTAATCAGGCAAATGTGGCACACTTTTCGGTACGGTGAGTTCATTAGCCCCCGAGTCCGGTTAGTTGGGGGCAGGACAAATGAGTGTAATCGTCAGCCAGATGGCATTGAGTGATGCCTGATGTTCTGGAGAGTCGGGGTTAAACAGGAGAACTTAAATGCTTGGAAAACTAATTAGATTTTTCAATGGTTTTATGCTTTATACTTTAAGATAAAGTTTTACAAATGTCCAAGACTGTAAATTTCACTAGGATTCCCCACGGAACTGAATGTAAATTCAGTGAAAATGATGTGAGTACCGGTTATTTCACGTTTGAATGCAGTTTTTCTACTTGTTGCTCTAGTATTTCTAGTTTCTATTCTTTTGAATATATTTTGTATATATTGATATCATTTTCTCTGATAGCGAAATGTTACCTTTGAAGTCAAGTTCATTGTGAGTTAAAATATAACTTTCTACCTGGCCGATTTCTGTTGTTAAAAAAAAATATATATTTTTTCCAATCCGCCTCAGTATTTGCTCGAATCTAGCTTGCTGCATAATTAAAAGTGAAAAAAAAGAAGGAAAATGAAAACTCTCGCCTATTTCCTGTCCCCCACTGCAATGCAATTTTCACTTTTTTTCCCGCCATCGTGTCGTCGCCGCTCCGTTTTCTCATTTTGTCCAAATAGCCTCAAGGCGGCGTTGGCCGGGCAAACTTTCGAAATTTAACGCCGGGCACAATGGGGCACGGCACCAGGAATTGCCGGGCCGGGCTTCCAGCCACAGCAGTGGCGGAGAACAATTACGGGGAGTTGGAACCCCGGTTTTTCGGTCTTATGCAAACAGGAAACGTATAATGAACAAAGTCCGAACGAGTCACTCACTCGCCCGGAGTTGTGGCTGAGGGAATACACGCCGGAGAGCACGCGACTCCGCACTCCAGACTGCGGACCTGCGACTCCGCCTGGCCCGCTGGCTGGCATTCATCCATTCATTTTTGAGCGGTTTCGTGGTTAACAACCGCTTCCTTATCCTTATTATTTTAATGCCTGCGGCAGCATTCCATCTTACTTACATTTTTCTCTCCTTCTCGCCGCTGTCGCCGTCGCTGTTGTGGCTTAAATATTTTAACTACCGCCAGCTACTAGTTGGCCGTCCGTCTGCCGGGCGTCTGTCTGGGCCAGGTCTTTGTGCCCATAATTGGGGTTAACTGCGTTCAGCAGGTGAGGAAGCTCTGCTCCGGCCCGATCCGGTCCGCATTGTGTGCTAAAGTGTGCCAAAAGGAAGAGCACTCTCCGCTGCCGTCCGTGCTGGAGTTTAATTTCAGTTTTCTTTATATTTTCAGCTCGCCTCTGGCTTTGGGGCCGGCAATTAACTGCAATTGAAAGTGAAATTGAATTTGAATTTGCATCTGCACACACAACCCACTCAGAGCCGGAATAGATGGTGTGTGCGTTTGACATTGGCCTGCCACCGGGGTGACAGAGTGTCAGAGTTGACACGCATGTTGAGAAAATTCAATTAAAAATTTTTGCGCTGCTCCCTGTGACTCCGTTCGGACTCCTTTCTCCTTTTATTCCTGCTCGCCGGCTCATCGCCGATTCAGTTGATAATTATTTTTACGCGCCGGGTTGCAGGGTAGAGTGCATTAAAAATGCAAATGGCAACACTTTGCCACTTTGATGCCAGCGTTGCCAGTGTTGTCACGTTTGCCGTTTTATTAATTTATTAAATTAAAAACAACGCAAAAGGAGGCAGCAGGACCGCGCCGGCGACTCCGCTCTGGCATGTGTAATTGTAAATTTATGAGCGTGCCGCAAATAAAAAGGAGGCCCAGTACAGCAAAGTAAAGCAAAATAAAGAGCAAAATAATAAAATAAAAAAGGAGAATCCACAGCAGGGTTCAACTGGGGCGCACTGTCAATCGTGTTGCATGAATTATTAATTATTTGCTTTTCGCACACACAGAGATACTACACGGGGAAGTGGGGGCAAAAAGATACGCCGCGCCAGTGTTGCAATGCGGCAATCGGCTGTCAACTCTCCGCCCCTTTGACAAGGGAAACACTAATAAAATTACCAACCAAAATGGCCAAAAAGGCATTCGACTCGTTGTTGTCCCACTGATTGCCAATAAAGAAGAGAAACCGAAATTAGTCTAATCTAATTACCTGTCACGCTTTATTGTCTTTAGCATAACGAAATGGATTTTGGAAAATAAAAAGTCAATGCCTATGTAGGTTTTTTACGCATCATTCCAAATGAGAAAAAATTTTGGGGGAAAAAGAGAGATGAGTACTCTTGGGTGGGTTGGTAATGCGAGAGGCCAACCCCGAGGCGGAATGGCTGAGGATTCGGTATTCAGGACTCTCCTCCACCCCGATGCCTTATTTATCCTGCGTTTTCCCCCGGGGGACACAAGAGCCATGGCATTTTCCTCGACCATCTCTCTCCCTCTGTGAATTATTCAGGCCTCAATCGATGGCTGGCCGAGCATCTTCCTCACTGCATCCTGCCCTAGGTACACGCCCCCGTCCCACTTTATATATCCCTCAGTGCTGCTGACAGTTTATTTGCCAAATTGCTTGCATGTAATATGAAACTTTTTCTCTTTTTCCGTTGCTGTTTCGAGGCTAATTTTTAGTTTAGCAAAGGGAAGAAACGGAAAAAATGTGTGTCGGAGTCTGGGGGTGTGCTAAAACGAAAATCTGAAACACGCGTCACGCGGCATTAAATGGGGAAGGCAGGATCAGGAGGCAAAGAGGGGTTAGTTCACTAATACGGCATGACTCAACCGATTTCCACGTAGAGTTGAATGCCAGAGCAAGTTATCTCTGTTGGCATATCATTATTCCTAACTAAATGCACGAGGAAAAAATGTAATGTACATTAAATCTTAGAAATCGTATTTAAAAATTAGGAAAAATATTGAATTGTTAAGTGAGATAAATGGTATAATTATCTGTGTGTGGTGTTGGCACTCTCTTAAGGTAGCTAATACCCTTCACAAAAAATAAATAATAAGTAAAATACACAATGATTATTTAAAATATTTACTTAAAAGAAACTGTTAGGTAGTTTATAAATAATCTATTCCACAAACTCCTATACTCTTTCTCCCAGTGCCCCTCGCCCGACCCCTTTTGTCCGCATCCTGACCATAATTCATGGAACATTTTAAATTTGAAAATCTGGCCGTGGCGGGGGAATAGTCGGGGAGAACACAGTTATTGTTGCGTTATAAATCTAATTAGAATATGGATGTGTGCGTTCGGAGGCCCGTATCTGAATATGCACGTAGACTAAACCAATTCCAACCCCCTACCCCATGCCACTGGGCTCATTTCATATGCTCACCGCATCTGGCCGCATCTGAAAATTGCCAATGGCGCCGCTGCGTCTGGGGCAATAAATTTGATTTGTTTCAAATTACAGTAGAACGCAACGCGAAAAATTGTATTTTCTCCTTCTTTCCTTTTATATATTTTTTTTTTGTCGGCTGCATTTTTGGGGGCTGAGCCGGTAAATCGAATTGAATCTGGAATCCTTGGCTGAGCTGCGGTTGCTCTTTGTGGGCAATTTTCATAATTTACATAAGCAAATCAAATTGTGAGCGTAATTCGAAGACAAAGGCAGCGAGGAGAGTGGCACAGTCTGAGCCGCTGGCTCAGAATGGAACTATGTTGAGTGGATGGCGTAGATTTCTCAGTCCTTTTATTTTCAAACTCCCACTCGCACTCACTTGTTTTGGAAAAATTGTGTCAGCTTTTTGCGAAAGCATTTTCGCTTCAGCCTCCTTTGTTCCCGTCAATGCGCCAAAGGAATTTGGCTCAAGTGGCGCTGTGAAAGGATAGGATTGCGGCCCGGCCAGGCGCTGGCGAAGTGTGAATCCTGAACCGGGCAAGCCTTTGAAGTAAAGTGAAAGTGTTCAATATATGTGCGCCACTTTGTGCCCAACACTGCAGAAGCACGCTGAGCAACACTGCTCCGGTCACTTTTAGACTTGACAGGCCCCTTTTTTTACGCATGTGTGTTTCGTGGATTATTCCTATTATTTGTGTAAAATTTCCGTACATTTTGTGAGAGAATTCCGACCCCATCCGAGAGCATTTTAGATACCTTTTACGAAACAAACAAATTTCCGACACGAACATCAGCAGGAGCCACAAAGTCAAAGCCGCAGAAGCAAATATATATTCCAAAGGTGTGCGCCGGACCCCAGAAGGAGACACTATGATGAGGACTTCGGAAACGTCACTTTGAAGCACATCACATATACATACCCCGATCTGTTTCACTCGGGTTTCCAACAAGCTCCATTTCGGATATATCCTGGGTCCGTATCAGGCGTTCGGTTTGCCGTCAAGCCCTTGCTTTCTTAAAGTGACAGACAGAGGTACCGAACACACACCATATTCTTTAGCAGTCTGTGTGTACGTACGCACATATATCTGGATATATGTCGTTTGGATCGTGACGAGGCCGCATCGGTAGCAATGTCCACTGCCTTGGCAGCGGCAACGGCAATGGCAGCGGCAACCTCGAGTGCCGCACCAGTAGCAACGACCGTCAGCAACACCACAAACACCACGAACACCACCATAGTCACAGCCACAGCGTCGCCGGCAACAAACAGCAACACCACCACCATAACCACCCATACAACCAAGTCTACAATCGCGTCGGGGATCCTGGAGCCAGCCGGAGGGATTGTAGCGGAGTCGCACGAGTACCAGCCGCAGCAGATCCCGCCGGAGAACGGGCACAGCCTGGAGTCGCCGGGCCGCCCGCTAATATCGAATAGTGCTCCGAAGCCACGCCGCCAGCGCAGAACCACAGTGGTGCACACGTGCCCCAGGCCACCCGGAGGTTACAGGTACTCCATGGAGTTTCTTTACGGGATCGGCAGTTGCATGGCCGGCACCACCCTGAATATAGCCACGCCCCTGTCGATAACGCCGCGCAGTGTTCGCACCACGCCGCCCTCGCTGACCACCCGCATGCCCCTGCTGGCCACGATGGGAATGCCAGCCTCTGCATCGCCCCGTCCCATCGACGGTAACCTATCGCGCAATCGCTACGCCATTGGCGTTGTGGGGCCGGGATCTCCAGGAGGAGGACTCACTGCAGTTACAACGGTGCCAGCATCACCTCCGTCTACGACTTCTGTCACTGCCACACCCGGCTCCTCGGCCGGATCGCCTTCATCGGGTGTCCTAGCGACAGGATCCGCCGGCAGCCTGCCAGCGCCCCAATTTATATACCAGGGATACCTGCCCAACGGACCGCAGCGGCGCCTGTGGCATGCGGAGAACGCCTTCTGGCAGTTCGACCGGAACTATCCGTACAACCAGGGCTACGCCTCACAGTACGGCATACCCATGATGCCGGTGGGATTCGAGCATCCGTACGGCAGTCAGCGCATCATATATCCTGGTTACTACAGCCAGCCCTCCGGGCCATTCCATACTGCTTCGGTGCCGGGAATGCCGCGGGTCAGTCGCCACGTGACCACCACCAGTCCTCAGCAGCCCCAGCAGCCTCAGCCTCAGCCTCAGCCTCAGCCTCAGCCTCAGCAGCAGCAGCAGCAGCAGCAGCAGCAGCAGCAGCAGCAGCAGCAGCAGCAGCAGCAGCAGCAGCAGCAGCAGCAGCAACAGCAGCATCCGCCGGCACAGCAGCCGCACTCCCAGCAGCCACATCCGGTGGCCCAGCAGCCGACGACAGCAGTGAGTGGTGAAACCAACGAAGAATCAATTCCAGCTCCGGGCACCACGTGGCGCCACGTAGGCCCCCCCGCAGCACAGCGGGAGCGCGAGCGCGAGCGCTCGGGACCCGGACGACAGGCGGCGACTCCGCAGGGCTCGACGGACTATCACAGGGAATCAAAGTCATACTATAAGAGTGGCACGACCGGGAATGGCGGAGGGTCTCGCTTCAAAGCGCCCTTTGACCAGCAAGCAGGCGGAAATGCAAGAAATTATACAGGAGGAGGACCTGCAGCTGGTGGAGCTGCCGCAACCCCAGCACCACCGGCACCGACACCAGCACCTACGCCTGCACCTGCACCAGCACCGGCAGCGACAGCCACCGGATCCAGAGATCAGAATCCGTCGAATGCCAACCAGAGTCGCAACTATCAAGGGCCGGGCACCAATCAATACTCCAAGAGTCGTAACCACGGAAGGAGAGGCGGCAGGGGTACGCAGGGCAAGGAGCGCACCTCAAACTCCTCCGGGTCGCTGTCCGCCTCCTCCTCGAAGTCCCACCTGGAAAGGCCTGCCAGTTCGAATACCTCAATAGCCCCGCCGAAGCATCCCAATCGCTCCTACCGCAACCGCCTGCGCTACCTCAACGGCAATGAATCGGCGGAGCGGAAGCCGCTGGCCATGGGTGTGACAGTGCCCGTCGCCACCTACCAACAGCAGCCACAGTCGTCCTCCGCACGCAGGTCTGGCAAGTTCCAGGGATCAGGCTATCACGGAAATACGGGGGAGGGTGGCAAGCCAGTGGTCAACCGGCAGCAGTCTCGCTACTACCAATCGCGAAACATGGATGCCTTTGTCTACCAGCCAGGACAATATATGGTTTACGCTGCTGGAGCGCCGCCGATGGGACTCGGAGGGATGCTACACCCGGGACATGGGTGCGCTGGCATGGCGATGGGAGTGGGAGCAGCTAGGGTCACAGGGAGTGCAAGTGCAAGGGGAAGTGGAGGTGTCGGAGGAGGAGCAGCTACCGCCACGGCCAGCAGCGCCACCTCGGAGGGAGAGCAGCCGCTGGACTCGGACTTTGATCAGCGCCAAGACTATGCTGACTTAGGTCTGGATCCAGGCAATGGCGGCTTCTCCTCCGACCTGGAGCCGCTTAGTTACAAGCAGGACACCTCGGAAATGGACGCGCATTCGTGTCTTCTATCCCATCCATGTTCCGACAACGAGGCGAACGACGGCCAGTCGCTTGACAGTGCGGCCACGAGTACGACGCCCAGCCAGGACAGTGATGTCACCGAAAGCGAACTGAGCGGCGCATCTGTGGAGTCGGTGGTGCGCAAGGTAATGGTCAGTTGCCTGGCCTTCGCCACCGGCGCTGAGCTGCCCGATCTCAATGGTCCGAACCTGGTGCCCTACGGCGACATGCACCACCTCATGGAGCTGGAGTTCCATTCGCAGGCATCCATGACTAATGGCTTCAGGACCCCGATGCATCCTCTACCGCATAACCCGATAATGCCCCACCGGGTCCGGGGCATGAGCTGCTGCGGCGACATGTTGACCCACTCCGCGGAGGAGATGGCCTACAAGTTGGACCAGGACCAACAGCAGCCGCAGCAGCAGAAGCAAGATGATGGCACCGACGGAGGGAAGAGCCGCTACGAGGAGACAGACTACATCTCGGCGGATTGCAGCCTCTCCGTAAGTCCTTCCGCCTCCTCGAGCAAGAGTGCCGAGGCTCCAGTGTCCGCCAGGGCCAATATCATCATGGTAGGTCATCGTTATGTCACCTTACCTTTGCAAAGGACTCCCCAATTAGTTTTGATAAACGTTTCCTTAAGTTGAAAGAAACTAATCAAATCCAATTTTCCGAGAGCCCTTCTGCAAAGGTGATTAGGGTCAGTTACTTGTACTTGTAAATCTAAAACTATCGTCCAAAGCCAAAGGAATCCCTAGAGGATGGGCCTCACCACGACCTGCACAATCGCTACTGGCGCGAGTTCTTTGGTTACACGCCAGCAGACCGGTTCCTGCTCCGGACCAGGCAGGTGGAGATAAAGCGTCCGCCAAGAACAGTGCCCGGCAGTTCCAAATGGGACTCCCTGTCCCTGTCCATATGGAGGAAGTTCCTGGAGGCCCAGCAGACCCGTCACATATACAAGACGAAGATGCGGCTGTGGCGATACATTTACACAGTGGCTATGGTGAGTTGGGATAATGTTAGCACCAAGCCATGTCTCGACCGCTCTCTTCTCCGTCTCCACCACCAATCCGCAGACGAACTATCCTAGGTATGGCTTGTATCTGGTGGGCTCCTCGATCTCCCACTTCGGTTCCAAGTTCTCGGACATGGACATTTGCATGCTGGCGTGCACAAATCCGAACATTGATCCGAGGATGGAGGCCGTTTACCACCTTCAGCTGATGAGGGATCTCCTCATCCGCACCAACGAGTTCCAGGACTTCAATCTGATCGAGGCCCGGGTGCCCATCCTGCGCTTCACCGACTGCCGCCACAAAGTGGAGGTCGACATTAACTTTAACAATTCCGTTGGAATCAGGAACACCCATCTCCTGTACTGCTATTCCCAGCTGGAGTGGCGGGTGCGTCCGATGGCCTTGGCTGTGAAGCAGTGGGCCCAGTACCACGACATCAACAATGCCAAGAACATGACCATTTCCAGCTACTCGCTGATGCTGATGGTCATCCATTTCCTGCAGGCCGGTGCCACCCCGCCGGTTCTGCCGTGCCTGCACAAGATGTATCCGGACAAGTTTGGCCTCCTGCTGCCCAGCGACTTCGGCTACGTGGACATGAACGAGGCGATGGGCCCGTACCCATCGGACAACACCCAGTCCCTGGGCGATCTGCTGGTCGGATTCCTGCACTACTACAGTGTGTTCGAGTACGGCAAGTACGCCATTTCAATTCGCGTGGGCGGCGTCCTGCCCGTAGAGGTCTGCCGGGCATCGAAGGCACCCAAGAACGACATCCACCAGTGGAACGAGCTCTGCATCGAGGAGCCCTTCGACCAGACAAACACGGCCAGATCCGTGTATGATTCGACCACGTTCGAGCGCATCAGGGCCATCTTCCAGGCCAGCTACCGGAGGCTGGAATCCACGAGGAATATCAGCTCCATTTTCGAAGACTACAATGGGCCCACCATTGTAATGCAGCAGCCGTCAGCGGACACGGAGTGCGATTTCTACGAGGGCCAGCAGCAGCATCAGCAGCATCATCAGCATCAACTGGCCAACAGGTCGGTCTTCCGCTCAAACAGTGAGTTTCCATCGCCGCGGCCCCTGAAGCTGATGGTGGACAAGGCCACCACGGCCATTTGGACTGACATCAACACGAGGACGGACCATAAGGAGCCGGAGGAGCACCAGCCCAGGGAGGTGGGAGTCGACGATGACTCCGTGGCCACCGAGCCACCGCTTGCTTAACAACTCCCACCACCATTCGAAACAAAAAACACAAACAAAAAAAGTTCACACCACTCTCAAAAACAAGTCAACGAAACAAACATTCATTTAAACCCCATCAGGACGTAAAAAAATTGAGACGTTGTGAAAGTAAGTTTTTTAGTAGCAGTTGCCGGACGCGTTTACACCAATTTAAATTTGACGTTGGATAATTATATATGCCTAGGGAATTTAGTGAAATGACCAAATAAAAATTCACCAAGCATCCAAGGCAATGCAAAGTCGGTCGCAAAAAAAGCACTAAAATCTGTAAAAAGGCAAAGAAATATTTTCACCTCGAATCAAACGAACCGAACTAGTTTTACCAGCTTCAAAAGCAATCAAATTGCTGAAAAATCCTGAAAAAAAATTAAATTCAAAATAAAATCCCAAAAAAATATAGATAAAAAATTAAAAATTAAAAAAAAAAAGAAAGCAGCACTAGCGATAGTTTAGTTAAAACCTGTGAGGCAGGGCTAGATACCCAGAATAATGCAGGGAAGTAGGCTTTTATAGCTTGAAGGTTTACACTTTTTTACCTGCACAAAAAAATCAAATAAAGACAAAACCACCACTAGAAAATAAAATATAATACGAAAACCAATGAAAAAAACACTCAAAACTAACAAAATGCTCCATAAAAAGTACACAAGACATTTTTGTAACAAAATAAATGTAAAAATCGCGCTAAACATCTTCACCAAAAACGCTTACGAGTTACGATTGAGTCTTAAAGCTCAAGCCAGAACTAAGAATATTGTTTGATGATAGCGCCAAAAAAATGATGAAAAAAATAAATAAAATTAATAAGGGATATGAGTTCTTAAGGGAAGAGGGGAGGCTTTTATGGTTAAGGATCTAGGAGCATAAATTACTCAATATTGACTGCCTTAGTAAAAGAGGCAGCACTTCAAAAAACATGTATTTTTTGGTTATTTGAATATTATTGTCGTAGGCAACCAGTTCCTTTGGATTAACTGGGCAATAACTACTTGAAATATTCACTGCATATGTGTGCTGATATATCAGCCAAATGAAATCATCCATCATCGTGCCATCAGACGGCGGTCTTCATTTCAACACTAGGACACGGTCTCAAGCTCGGACTAGGACTCTCTGGGGTCTTGAATGAAATTATGTAGGATGCTCAATTTGATATTCCGCTCTGATTAATTCTTAGTGGTTGCCGTCATCATCGAATATCACCCTTGGGACACACACACACAAAGCCAAATGCCCGGAATTCTCGCACATGTTTCAGTTTGGCAATTATCTAAGGAAATCAAATCAAATCATTGATGCAGCTGTTACGCAAGGGGGGATGATGGGTGCTGCCTGCTGGCTGAGTGCCTAGTGGTGGTGACCGATGGACAATGGACAATCTATCAGTCTATCTGGGGGCGGGGTCCAAACTCTGTTAGCATCCGCATCTGTTCGGGGAAATTGCGGGAGAGAGAGGTGGAGGCGGCCGGGTATCGATGACAACCAAAAATGTCAGTGCAGCAAATTATTTCATCAATTGCAATGCTCGATTTCAGTGCATCGGGGATGCTGGAGAGCTGGTGGCTCTGCCCTGTCCCGTTTTGGGTAATTGATATAATGCCGATGGGTTCCTGTACTCCGATCCGAGACTCCTGTCCTCGCCCACCTAATGGCGTCGAGCTGTCAACGGGATTTGGATTGGATTGGGATTGCGATTGCAATTGGGATTTTGGGTGGGTGGTGTGTGCTGCAGTGTGGTGTGGCGTCTGTAATGCAACACCGTGTGGCATCGCCAATCACCATCGCCATAATCATCATTATCATTAACGCAGCCGAACAATTGCCACACTAATTTGCGCATATGTGCAAAAATGTTTGACAATTAAACGCCGCAGCCAAGTCCCTCGATCATTTTTCATTCCCGCAAGTAATTAATGTCTTTTGTTAATGGTAATGCATTTGCATTCGCAATTGGAATTATACCCCAATCCAGAGCTAAGACAATTTGCACAACAAAGGGCGCCATGGAATGCTGAAGGATGAACTTCATTAAAATTTTGCACGGCGCAGGATTGGGATTGGGAAAATAGAGAGCAGCAGCTGCTGCATTAAAATTCCTGTCCGGGATTTGCTCTTTGGTCTTGAATAATTATTCATTGTCATTGTAATTGGCGTGCCGGGCGCTAAATGGAATCATAAAAGGGAGCGGCTGGGGCAGTTGGAAAAATGGGAAAAACTTCGCCTGGGCTCACAATATTCATTTTCCACCAGCCAGCCACCAAATTGAAGTTGCTCGATTACTTGGACACTCTTTTCTTTTTTTTTTGCTGCCTCCCACATGTCGGGAGGTGTTCCCTTCTTTTTTTTTGTGCTGCTGTCCTGGAGAAAGAGCGATTACTCCCCATGGGTCTCGGGATTGGGATTGGGTTTTTGGTCTCGGTTTTGGTCTTGGCTTTT
The DNA here is from genome assembly GCA_008042675.1 of Drosophila seguyi. NCBI lineage: Eukaryota > Metazoa > Arthropoda > Insecta > Diptera > Drosophilidae > Drosophila > Drosophila seguyi. Next base: position 138,890 of record VNJU01009647.1, on the reverse strand, counting down.
ATATTGTTTGGGACACGTACGGGAATTTTCATTCGATGTCATTTCAATTTTCCTGGGCTCCTTCTTTTTTATGGACACACAGAGACAAAAAGGGTTTCGATTGGAAAAGATGCAGCTAAAACACAAGGACCCGATATGGGATTGCGTTTCCATCGCCGCCTGTCCCTGTTCCTGTCCCTGTCCCTGTCCCTGGACACTCTATCCTTTGGGCCTTTGTTGTCTTGTTGGTCACTGAGCAACAAATTACCTGAGGCAGGTGAACAACGACTGCAAAACCAAAGGACTCGCTGCTCACTCCTTGGTGCGGACGAAGGCATGAATAAATGAATGAGTGCCCAAAGGAGGGAGGCAATGTGCGAGTGCAAGGCTGAGTGACTGCTGATTGAGTGAGCCACCTAGGTAACTTTATTTTAAAGAAAGAAAGAAAGATTCCTATAAATCAATTTTAAAGCAATTAAACAAGTTTGTTAAATAACAAATAATAGAACAATAACATGAAACTAAAGAAAGTAAGACATATATCTTGTAGAACGACAGGGGAAGGACATCTATGAAGTTTCTGGCTTCTTTCACAAGGGAAACATCTTGTATATAAATTAATTTTAATTACTTATAATGCCATTAAATATTTAAATATTTACTATATTCCCCCCGTATTTGTTCTTCTAATTGCAGGTAAGCTCATTACGTCAATCCTTTTTAACACGCCACAAAAGCGGCAGAATCAACAACAATAATAACTAATGTTAGCGTAAGTGCTTGTCTACAATTTTAATTAGTTTTAAATGCAATTTAATGCTTTTGTTTTTTTGTTGTGCGTTGTGTTCCATGTGTGTGTGCTTTTGTGCCATGTTTTGGTTTTCCAAATGCTGAAGCACTTAACATTATTTCAGACTCGGAGAACGAGCTAGCTGCATTGCATTTAAATTTGAAAACAATAAATAATTTCTGCCTTGTGATGATAAATGCCGTGCATAATTTTATGCAGATTAGTGTGGCTATATGGCTCACATGTGTGTGCATTCCCGTACAATTAGAAAAGCATTAAATATTTAAAAGCCAGCCATGGATTATTGTTTAAAATAAATATTTATGTTTTCGCCTGATTATATGAACTCTCCCTGATAGGGTATATGCACTTCATTTATTTCGCCCAATACATATGTCCTTGGGCTTTTCGTCCTTTTACGATTCGCCATAAAAAACGGGTGACACACGCGACCTTTTCGAAAAAGAGTTTATTCCCTTAGTTTATGGCTCATTTGGAGTTTGTTTTTCAGTTTCCGCCCCGCGCATTGAATGAAAACAACTCAATTTCTGTAATGACCACGCCTTGCCGATAGTTAAACGCTTCGGACATAACTAGTCGAAAAAGAAACAACGAAAGAAAATCAATCAATGTAAAATGGGGGAAATCCCCCGTACTATAAAGCTTTAAGGCATGTCGCTGCCACGCCCACCGCAGTCGCCTCCGCCTCCGCCTTCGCGGCCGCCTTTTCCGCCGATTCGGCAATCAAGCTCATTTATTATGCATTTTTCATACGAGTATGATGGCGTTATTCCTCTTTTTTATTTCGGCGAACTCTGTGCAGACAATTTAAAATCAACCGCAGAAAAAGCAGCATGGCTGGGAAATATCCTGCGAGGCTGGAGATGGAGCGCCAGAGGATGCGAGGGGCAGCCAGAGTTGCCTTCATGCGCGAGTTGCCTTCATGTGACAACCGAAGGCAAACAAAATCGATCGCAAAATCCACGCGCATACACAAATTACCCGCATTTTTTGTTTATGGGAAAAATTGAAATTCATGCAGAACAGCCAGCCCTTCATCATCCGTGTCCATATCCATATCTGCCAGAATATATCTAGCCGCAATCCATATCCCTGTCGTATCGCTGTCATCAATGGCCCCCTAACAATCTGGCGATAAAGGTTTCTCCTTGAACAGTTGTGGTCGAAAAAATATGTTTTTATGGGGTTTGTGATTCGCAGTTCTTCATTAAAAAAGATATAACTAAAATATGCCTTTTAACCGAAAATAACCATAAAATTAGAGTTACTAAGCGGATTTACGCAGAGGTCAGGAGGAGGAAGGACCTACCTCGCGAGTCTGGACTCTAAATTTATTAACATTCGATATCTTACCTAGCTTAATTTGTTTTTCTAAATACATTTTACTAATATGTTTGTGCTTACTTTTAAATTTGAAATATCTAGTTATTTTCTATGTATTTTTCAACTTCTTCACTATTAGTTCAACCATCGCTGTTATTCGCTGCAAGAATTGTTTCTTTCTTTTTTTATTTGAATGTTGAAGAGTTACAAAAAGAGTTTTTTGGCGAGGGTCGCTGCTTGCTTACCTGGCCCCCGAGGGTTGCCACATGCACATTTGCATATCGTTTCAAGTGCGAAGCATTCGCAGGGGGTTGGGGGCGCAGAAGTTGAGTAGGCGTGGCACTGCTTATCGCCGCAACACTTGCCGCGAACGGGGGCAAGTATTTCCGTTGCCTGGGCACGCTTGTTAGTCGCGAGTCGGCGGAGGAGCTCGAGGCGAAAAGTGGAAAAGGGGCAAGTGTCAGCTCTGCGGCGGAGTTCAAGTCGAAGTTGCTGCTGCTGGTGGTTGTCGCTTAACGATTTCGTGTCATTTTTTGCATTTCCTTCTTGTGCAAGGCTTTCAGTTTTATTTTGCCCAGCACCCCCACATCCTGGATTTCCTTCTCCTCCTGCGGTTTTCCATCCGTTTCGAGTGTGCGACGGCCAGTCTTATCGCGTGCTACCTGTGTGGCACCTTCAGACAGCCGCAGACTGCCAGACTGAGAGAGAGTGATACAAATTAAAGCAAAAATAGCAGGAGAAGAAGAAAAAAACATTTTAAGAAAGTCATAAACCAAAGAAAATAATAAGAAAACACGACTGCCGGGATGGAATGCATACTGTGGCAAATAAATCATAAAGTAGGAGAAGCGGTCGGTCGGCTGTAAATTTCCCTGGCCCCTCGGTGTACGTGTTAAAAACTTCTCACGTGTCAGTCGTTAGGATCTTTGGAAAGTGAAGAAGTAAAGTCGCAGGACTCGAACGGATGTTCGCTATATCTGCAATGCAGAAGATAACTTTTGCTGCCGTCGGGCGGCGGCATAACATTTGCATTTTCGCCCCGCCACTCTCTCGGCTCGATTATGAATTTTCGTTATAGTTATGCCGCCAAATGATGAATGTGCCAGGGCCAGAGCAAAGTGTCTGCAATTAGGAAAGGCAGGAAAGCGGCCAAGATGCCACCGGGACCGGGGAATCCCTTCAAGAAGTTGTCGCCACGGCCCGCGAATCCGATCAATTAAAAAGCAATTTACGGATGCTGGTGGTGGTCATGGCTGCCGACTGTCAGCTCCTTGGCGCTCAGTGTGATTAATTTCAGGGCCCATTTGCATGCGCCACGGTGAATGATGCCATAATCCTTGCTGCTCCTGGCTCCTGTGCGCTGTCTCTACTACAGCTTCTTGGCCATTCTTTGCTGCAATTTTAAGTAATTTTTCGCCTTAACTAAAGGGTATTGTGAATATGCTAAGCAGCTGGAAACTGTCCAAAAGTTGGTACAGTAAATATTCTAAGAAGACTTTTAAAAGGACACAAAAATACGCAGCACCTCAGGAGTTGAATTGTGAAGACGGATGAACAATTTAAATGAAGCTTTCTACGCTTAATAAATGCATTAATAAAACATTATTTTATATTCATATTTTAAGGCTTAAACTAGAAGACTGAATGAATTATCATGCAGTATCATTATTTAACTGAGTAGAGATGCTTCTAGTTTTAGAGGCTTTATATCCAAAAGAATAAATATAGGTTGTATTATGTAATCATAATTTTTGAGAGCATTCAACCTTCTAACATCGCTTAAATTTAAGTGTTGTACTCTTCATTCCGTCAGTAAAGAAACGAAATTAAAAAAGCATGCCGCTCTGTCTCCGGGTTTTGCTGGCAAGGATAAGGCTTAAGTGTCTGCCGGGGCTCAGACTTTTACCTACCTGGTGGTCCTGCGTCCCTTTTTTTCCTGGACCTGGACAGCGTTGCAGAAGAATATTACAAAAAACGTGCCAAACGTTTATTTAAAAGGATTTATGTGCGTTACGTGCTAAATGTGAAATAATAATTTTTCTTTCTGCTCTCGCTCTCGCTCCTGCTCTCGTTCTTGTATTTTTTTTAATACCTTGGCCAGTGCAGGATGCAGTTAGAAGGTGCGAGGAGCAGCGAGTAGCTGCCACACTCTTAATCTCGTTCCTCTCCTTCTGCGGGGCATTAACTCAAGTCCTTTTCGCAATTTTTATTGAGCTGACTGGACGCATGAAATTTTTGTGGGCAAACTCTCGAGGCTCTCGCACTTTCCAACTGAGATTTTTCGGCTACGAGACTTAATTGCATTTTTTCGTCAGCTTCTTCTACTTCTGCTGCTTCTTATCTGTGCTGTGGGTTCTAAGTGCTGGCCGAAAGCAAAAGTTTTCTCTTTCAGGCTTCGTCCTCGTCCTCGTCTCAATTTTTGCGGCTGCCATTGCCAATTTCTGGCTTACTTTAGGCAATTTCTTTATTTGTATTGAAATCGAAAATGCGTAGCTGGGGAATAGCTGGGAACTAGAGAACTGGAGGAGCGAAGAGCGAGAAGAGTGGCCACAACAATGGCCAGGACACAAGTCCAAGTCCAAGCCCAAGACCAAGTCCGTGTTCATTTTCCCAGTTGGGTTTCCACTTAGTATCGCCGCCGCCTCTGTCCTTCGCAGCAGTATTTCTGCCTCCTTCTGGGGCCGTCTGTGCGTTTGTTTTGCACCCCGCACGCATATAGCATAATAATTAGGTGGAGAGTCAGTCGTCCTGCTGCCAGACTCGTCCTTCTTCTGTCTGACTCTCCTTTCAGACAGAGAGAGAGAGAGAAATGCTATAGACTGAGATATGGGGTCACAGTTTGTACAGTTCATTTTGCGGCGCACAAAGTTTCTTAATTTTTTCCTCGCCTTTTGTCTTTGGCAAATGGGAAACACGAAACAAAAAGAGAAAAGTTTTAATATGATTTGCAGTCAGACATTTTGGCCGTTGCCAGCAGCTAAAAATAATTAAAGCCAACTCGGCAGCAGGCTTCATCTCCTTAAAGACCTGAGCTCCCTTTTCCTTGGCATCCTTCAGCTGGGCTCTTGAACTTTACTTAGTCATAACTTATGCATATGCATCCTGGCCTCCAGGAATGCTGCGGATATTTGGGCGTGGCCAAGCACACCTGCTCGGGTCGTGTGTGTGTGTGTTCAAATAGTTTTCGTCGTTGCACTGAAATAAATTTATATTTAAATATTAAAACCAAACCCATTTACGGGGTTATACTGGGTCATTAATCAGAGTTTTCAGAAAAGGTTTAGAGGCTTCACCTAAGTTCAATCTAGATAACTTCTTATGAAAGTGGTAATGCTTTACTAAATTAAATATAAACAAGAAACAATTACTGAAAAAATCTTTACCCCTTTTCCCGGACATCATAACTCTTTGTTGATCTTTTTCCACCCAGACTTCTTGATTTTTTCTCTTTCCTGTCATAAATTTTCTTCCGATTTCTTTTCGAGTGCACACAATGTGTTCCTTTTTTCAACTTCAGCCTCAACTTTACTTTTTTTTGTGGCAACTTATTACCTTAAACTTGGCGAAAAGGTTGTTGACTGGCTGCAATTTGTTGACACAGACAGGCGACTCCTAAAGTGGGCGTAAGGATATGGGACCGTACGTGTGTATGTACACATGTGTGGAAATACAAGAAACGGGGCTGAATATCCTTGCTGTGCGACTCTTGGGCATGTGCAGTTGTCTAAGGCGCTGGCAAATTGAAATTCATATGCGAAAAGTGTACGCTGACTTTTTCTTTTCCTACTCAGCCTTCTCTGGCCACGTTTTCCGCCCTGAATTTCGCTTCGTTTCTTTTTCTCAGCCATTGTTTTGCATTTGTGGAGTGCATTAACGCCTGGCTTTCTTTTGTAATTTTCATTAGCAACCGCAGTAACTGCTGATGGGATGTGATGTCCCTTCCTCCACCGAGTTGACCAGGCTGCAATAATCCCCTCTCGTCTCTGCTCTGGCTGTGAGTGTTGAAGGCTTTAGAGGCGCTCAAGTGAAAGTAATCGCCTTGGCCAGTAGTGCATTTCAGCATTTTATGTTTGTCTAATTCAATTAAGCCAAAAGAGGAGTTATAAAATGGGGACTTGAGCTAGAACTGGTCAAAGAGAAGCCGAGTTTTTGCTGAAATATTAAAACTAGAGATGGCTCTTTAAGTTCCCTATAGTCTTAAAGGCGCCATGGAATTAAGTCAAATTGCTATCTCTTTCGCAACGCTGGCTGCGGCAATAAAACTTCAATTAAATTAAATAAATCTCTGTAAAAATGCGCAACTTTTCCATCAACCCGGCAAAGCGGAGTGGGGCAGGCAGAGAGCAATCAGCAAACAGCCTGCGGTCATCATTAAATGTCTAATTTATTTCGAAAACAACAACAAGAACAGGAGCAACAACTTGGACGAACGGGAAAATTCAGTTTTAACAACGAGATTTTCCATTTTCCTTGGCCAGCGCCAGCACCAGCGCCAGCGCTCTCTTGCTCATCGTAAAAATTGATTTAATAAAACAGGCACGTTTCCATTTGAAGTGCTGTAAATTTTAATTTAGTTGTTGCTTCTCGCACAGCTGCGACACGCCCCCACTTTTCCAAAGGGAGCTGGCTAACTGGCGGATGGGCCAGGGTTCTCCGGGCGGAACACCATCAAAGCCGAGTGGAAAACTTTGATAGAGATCACACGACGGACGGCGACGGCCTTCATTAACAATTGCTGGGACGGCGTGAGAGCGGAGCGGGACCGCTTCCGCCGAACGGAACTGACTTGTAAAGCATCTTTGGTTGTCATTTATTTTCTTTGTTGCTTTGTTTATTATCTCTTATCATCGCAAAAGTTCCACTTTAATGAGTTTTATCTGAGAGGTGGGCGGTGGCGGCCCCAGAAAATTGGCTGCTATTTTCAAAGGCCGCGAGCTGTGAACGAGCCACCGAAAAGAATATAAATACTTGAAGGCAATCAAATGGAAAATATGCTGCTGTTACTTTGTTATTTTGCTACCGAATTTATGAATATTTATGAGAGTGACAAAAGTTTTGCGCAAACCAAAACCATACCGAACGGAACTGAACCCCTCCACCGAGACCTGTTTAGTTTTGGCTCGTTGTTTATTTTATTTAAATGCGCCTTCAGCTATGCAATTGTATATTAATTCCCCACGCCAGCCCCCTAGACAGCGACAAATGCTAACTGACAAGACAATTTCGCTGGGGTTTGCTCGCTGACTGGGCTTCTGAGCAAAAGTTTTGCCTGCTCGGAGAATCCCTAGCAGCTGACAGCCGTGGCAACAGCAGCTACTATACACAACAAAACTTGCCGCTGACACACGTTGACATCGAATTATGCAAAAATGGCAAGAGGCGAATTAAAAATGCAAATTCACTGCGACCAAAGTTGAAGGACACCCCTAAACATACACACAGCCATCCTTCGGGCAGGGCCTGGGCCATGGAAAATGGAAAATGGTGCGGCGGGTCCACCGTGTCCAAGAACTAATCAAGTCTGCCTGACAGTCGTGGGCTGGAGAGCTAGACATTATTTGATGATGCTTGAATTGACTTGGCCAAGTCAAGTGGAAATATCACATTTCGCTCGGCTGCGACACTGTGTTTTTGGGGGGAAAACCCGAAATATTAGCCAGGCAAAATGCCTTCTTGCTGCTTGAACTTGATTTTTCCCTGGGAGAAACGTGAACTGAAATGATAATTGTGTGGCTATCTACTGGAAAATCTTTGGGAGATTGGATTCCTGAAAAATATTTATATTTTTAGAGTACCTTTTTCCAAAGAATATTTGGATTTGTAATGGCATTTGGTAAATTATTTATGGTATTAGAAATAAATCTTTTTCTTAAGGAATTTAGTCTTTAAATATACATATTAGGATATATTTATAAATTATAAACGTTAAGTGTAGTTTCCTTCTCTTTGAAGATTATGCATTTCCGTAATATTACCCCTTTAAAAACATTAAAAAGATATTAAAAAATTCTCATGAATTTGTAAATCAAAAAGTAATTCCTCAGTCGCTGGTTCGATCTCAGCTCGGGGAAAACATTCATTATTTCTATTCATTGACTTTAGTTGGCAGCTCACGCCTCCGCTTAGTATGCGCTTCAATTGAAATTGTTTTGCGGGTGGGTTTATTCATGTGATTGTCATTCGCTTACGCATGAAAATGCGCTCTGCCGTGCACATGAAAATAAATTGAAAAAATGCCTTTGGCTTCGCCGGGCTCGGCTCCTCTTCGTTTCTTCAGCAGCTCAGTCAGCCAGCCAGCCAGTCATCGCTTTGTCAATCTGTCGCTTTTCATATTTTCAACATTTTCCCTACAAAATAGCTTAACTGCCTGTGTCAGCTGCATGCGGTTGTGGTGCTCCTGGATGGCATAGCCAGGCCTGGATGCCTGCCTGGTGGTTGGGTGTGTGGCGAGGCGGTGCGGTGGTGGTATGGTGGCTCCCCCAAAACCCAATAAGTATGCAGTACGGTTTGCCATTGTCAACTGCCTCTGATTGCTGCCTGAAATGCTCAGAGCTTCTTACCTGACATTACGTATACGCCCTGCTGTGTCGCGCGGAGTTTTTATTGCTTTCGATTTTCATTTTGACTGCTCGCACGTGCGACGACACGAAGGGAAACGGTAACAGGAAAAAGGGAGCCCCCCTCGACTGCCGTGTCCTAAACTTTCCAGTTCGATGGCGTAAATTTTCTTTAAGCATTATTTTATTACATATTTCCCAGGCAGGCAGCTCAGGCGTCTTGTCCTTTTCATCCGCTGCTTGGCTGGGTTTGTTTTCGCTTTGCGTGAAATTCAATTTCCCACACATACAGTTCGTGTAGCCATCTGAGACTGTCTCGGCTTTTCTTTTGCCCATTTTCTTGTTTTTTCCCTCATCCGACACTCTCTCTATTTCTCCGGCTCCCGATATAGAGATACTCATTCAGCCTGCCACACGACTTCATTTTTGCATAAACTCGTATGTGCGGAGCGGGAAAGTGGCAAAAAAAGCCACTACAGTCCGTTTCGCAACAGAAAAGTTATTGAGTTGAATATGAACTAATTTAGAATTTTAAGAAGGTGTTTTGAGAACCTTCAATCGTAAGCTAATGTTCAAAAGAACATTGAAGTGGCTACTTATAATCTGTGCCAAACTAAGATCAGTCAAAGTTTTTTTTATTTTATTCCGTATTTGGTTTGATTTATTATTATTTTTGTAGTAAAAATCTGTTATTGTTTATTGAAATATTGGAAACTTCCAGATCTATTCCAGCTAATAAACCATATAAATATTTATTAAGAAGCGTAACATCTTTGAGCTTCTACCAAGAACAATCAAATTTTAAGACAGCTTTTCAATTTATATTTTGAGTTGAATAGGGAAACTTCTCTTAAATATTATTTTTAAAGAAACATGTTTATGCGACTTTGCTTATGAGGTTGAGGAAGAACCACAATTTTTACAGCCCAGCGGCGGCACCCTGTAGTTTAATCGTTTTTTGCCGCTTTCCCTATTTTGCCATCGCCAGGGTCCTCAGCCCACCCCGTTCCGCTTTATGGTATCCTTTCGTGTGTGTGTTTCAATGGCTTCCCTGCTTATCTGCAGACGCCATCGCTGCCGCCGATTTACTTTTCCGTTCGCTCCGCCCTTCTTTTTTCTCGTGCCGTGCCCCCAACGTTGCAGGGTTTTTCTTAACGGGTGGAAATTCATTGCAAATATTCTTGATTTTTATTGCGTTAGCTCGCAAGTGAAATTGCTTAAAATGTATTTGAGTTTTGCTTTCTTTTTGCCCGTTTTATTAGATGTGCAATGCTAGACATTTCTGGCCTGTTATCCCTGTTTCGTCCTTTTGGCAGGCCGAGAGCCTGCAGAAACAATTTGTTCCCCGCTTTTTTCGAGGCCCTTTCTTGGCTTGGCTTTTCTTTCGGTTTATTTTTGTTGTTTTTATGGAATTCCGTTCGGGTTTATTACTTTGTTTTGTGCCGGGTTCTTGGCGAGATTTGGTCGAAATTCATTCTGTTTATTTGGCCCGAACATGCAAACGTTTTTGTTTTTGTTTTCTGTGCCGTCCTGTCCCTCTTGTCTTGTGCCCTTTGAAAGCATTTCTCACATTTTTCATGTGCATTATCTCAGCCGATTTTGACATAATTTATGTGGACAATTCTTGCTATGGTTTCGGATCGGTTTTCACTCGCCCCATCCTTTTATTTTTGATCAAGTGGGCAAAAATGTGCATTTAATTGTGACTCATTTACATTTTTCCTTGGTCCCCGCAAAAAAGGGGTCACCTAAAATACACACAGAACCGCGCAACGCAGTACGGAGAACGATAAAAAAAATAATACGAAAAATACAAAATAAAATATAAATCATACGCACCATTTAACAATGGTAAAAGCTGCGCCATTGCCAATCCGCAATACAATGGCACACATAAAAAGCAGCGCAGCAACGCTTTCAATATCACTTATAACGCCACGCCCCCGGCATCCCTCGCCCCGCGTCCCACGCCTTCCGCCCCTTGAAGCTGCTGCCATTTGCAACGGAAACCAAGTCGCACATGCGAAAGTAAAAATTCAAACAATTGTGGAAAAGCAGCAGCAGAAGGACGCCGAGCACAAACACTGGAGAGCGTAGCATATTTAAAGTGAAATTCTGCAACATTTAACCCAGAAGGCAGGGGGCGGGGGCTGTCCATTTGCCACTGTGGAAAATGAGAAGGACGAAGGACCGAACAAAAGGCAACAAGCTGCTCTAAGGTAGAACAAAAAATATATAGTATATACCTTCTTTCCGAAGCGAGAAGGTCAGGAGCTGAGCGTAAAAAAAGTCTAATGAATGTTGCAAATCAATTACAAAAGCGAAACAAAGCGAAATCGCAATCGAAGCGGGAACAAAGCAAAAAGGGAGAATAGAGGGCCGAAGGATGGAAAATTGAAAGTGAATATGCTAAATGCTGCCAATGACGATGCCGACGATGATGATGATGATGATGATGTCCTGGATGCTGAGGGGGCTGATTGTTGCCGCTCAATTGGCTGAAGGTTCGATGATGATAACGTTGCCACAGCCCCAGCGATTTCCGCTGGGAATTGACAGCCAATACAGGGAAAGTTGCAAAGAAAGCTTAATCAATAAGCTTTAAGAGAGGTTAAGGGAAAAATAGATTTTTGGATTATCAAAATTAAGGTGAAATTATTTAAAGCAAGTTATTTCAATGTTACAATCGCTAGTACCAAAAACTTTTGAATACAAAATGTATAGCGACCAATCCTTCGACATTCTCTAGAGTGCTCTCTCTGGCTTTTAAACTAAATTTCAAGAGAGCTTCTTACAAGCAAAAAACCACCATTCTACAGCAAAAAATCGTATGGCTTAACTCATCTTCTTGTTATATTTGTCTTTGCTGGTACTTACAAATGCGTTTACAAAGAACTTGTTCTACTTTCACTAAAATTACTAGCACCGCCAAAGTTTTTTTGGATTAAATATAACTTGAATGTGCTGAATGCACAACATCTCGAAGATAAAACTTTACAACTTTCGGTTTTCAATTTATACCTCTTCGATGTTTCTTGAATCTGTTTTCCGCACAACTTTTTCCAGTCCGAATCGAGCTCAAGAACTTCAAGCGGAGACTCATGTGGCTGTCGCTGCACAGCAGTGGGGAAAATGAGAAAATGTGAAAAGGAAAACCGTTGCATACTCGCCGGCTTTTCAATAAGCATAAAATAAGCAACTGCAGTGGCGTGGGGAGGAGCCCTGTGAGAGTTGAGTTTAATATAATGACACATTTTATGATTGCATTTGCTTGGCCGGCTCGGCCCTGGGCCCGGCGAGTCAGTGCAGCTGGTCAATCTCACGTCTCATGGATGGGACATAAAAAGTTGGCCAACCGAAGGGGAGAGCCGGATGAGCTGCGGAGGAGAAGCTGGCCCTGCCCAAGGAGGCGAGCGTTTGCAAAGTCAGCACATTGTGCAAAAATGGAAGGCGAAGGCGTTGCCTAACGAGCTCTAAGAGCTGGCCTGCTTTCCTCGTATCCTTATTTACACCTAGAAAAAATCCTGATTTTAATATTTTGTTGTCCTGTAATTTGTATGGAAAAAGAAAGATCTCATGGGATCTCTCAATTTTTTTTTATCTTTAGTTTTATATATAAATTTAATAAATTACCTATTTTGCTGGGAGATAAGTGCGGAAATTAAATGTATGGTCTTGCTATTCGAGAGTCTTATAATGGATGTCCTTAGCATAGTTTTCTCTAGAAAGTTTTAGTGCGCTCTTTGAATCAACTTTTTACAGAATTATACAAATCCCTGAAAGTCTCAAAAATATAATCAGAATTATGCGATTTATTCAAGTGCATCCTGTCCAGTCTTTTCTACTTGTGCCCGTCGTTCGACGGCAGCTTTTGAGGTCTTCTGCTGCCGCTGGTAGTATTCGTTTTCTTCTCCGGTGTTCATACACACAATTACCAGCTAAGGCGATTGGCAAAGGCATGGCGACGGTAAGAACAACAACTACGACATCAGGTGGGCCCCTGCACTCAAGTGTTCTGTTATGCCATTGTCCTTACTCTCTGTCACGCCCCCTAGCCGCACAGGGCCACACCCGGCCCTTTTCATGGCCCCGCCCCCGCTGATTGTTTGACAATGTTTACAGGTGCAAATTTCAAAGTGAATTGCTTTTCTATCGTTCGGAAAAGTGCTGCAACACGCAAGCAGCCTAAGTAGTTGCTGCTCCCTCTCCTCCGCCACTCACCTGAGACATTTTCCAGGAAAATTAGTTTCAGAAAGCGGGGGGCGAGCGAGGAAAACTTGAGGAAAAGCCGAGCTAAGCGGATTTGCTTATGGCTGCTGCTGCTGCTGCTGCTTCTGCCGCCTGGTCGTGACAGTTTGTCAAACAATCTCAGCCATTAGGCTGATGCCACCTCGAAGATTGCCCAGCAGAGGAGAAGACCTTTGGCAATTGACAGGTTATTGTCGTTTCTTCGGGGTTGTCGAAATTTTAATTGAATTCTCTTTACCTTTTCAACGGACAAAGGCATTTATTAGCAATAATTGCATTTTCTTTCAGGGAGATAGAACACAAGAAAACTGTCAGCAAATGTCCAAAACTAATTTATCAATAAATGAGAGAACAAGGCATGGAAAATTGTTTTGGCTAACCATAAATGGTCAAGTGTTTGGTCAACACACACACTGGCACTGTCACTCTCCGTAAATTTAAGTAAAAACTTTGCAAAAATAATGATGCAGGGCCCCGAGGCGATGTATACAAATAGTAAGGGAAGGGAATGCAAATGGCAAACAGGCGAGACAAACAAAACCCCCAAACTAACCAAGTGGGGACTCAACAGAGCCGAACCCACAGACAGACAGACGGGCACACCTAGCTGACCACAAGACCTCACCAGGCAGGACCAGGACATCTGTCTGTAGTAAACCCCGAAAGCAACTCATCCTGACCATAGTCCATTCAACAGAAGGAGCTGGAGGGTAAAGCAAACGCACAGGCACGCAGGTTAACAAATTTTTCAAACCCAAAAAATACAGAGGAAACAATTTAAATTAACTTTATATTATTGAAAAGAAAAAGGAAAATTAAAATACAAATTTTTGGTTGTTTTCTAAACATTTAAAATTTATTTTATTTTTGGGTTAGAGCTAAAGAAAAATTCAAGTGATTTAAAATCGTTAAAATATTTTAATTTTATGCCAACTTTATTTAGCAGTGTCTCGGTCAGGACTGAATGCTCACTTGGCTTTCCTCCTCCTTGAGATTTGCTCATGTGATGGACTCACAATGAAATTTTTGTTAAATTTTGCAACAGGCTGACTGACTGACTGAGTAAATGTGAGTCCTAGCCGAAGTCTCCGTTTGCTTCTGTGTCTGGATGTTGTCCCCAAAGGATTACCTGAGCTTTGGCCTGTTCCCGTGTCTGACTGCTTGTCGCACAGTCGCTACGCTACCCTTGCCGGCCGCGTGTCACGCACTTGTGCTACCTGCCCCCTCCCGTAAGCCTGTCATTTCACCCACACGTCCAATCAGCAGGCATCTTGCTACCCCGAAAATCAGGTGCATAGAGGCAAAGTCAGGCAGCTCTTTCGCATTTCAATTTGGATTTTATAACGGTCTCACCTGCCCCTCGCTGCGATTGCCATCGATGTGAACCCATCCATACTTGACTCTGGGCAAAAGTTTGCTCAACTTGTTTTCAATAGTTTCCATTGAATATACATGGCCAACTTCCTCCTCTCGATTCTCAGCTTCAGTACTCAGCTTGTTGCTGTTGCTCTTGGTTCGGTCTTATTGATTTCTCTTTTTGGACAGTGCCTGTCATAATCATAAGTCAGCTATAAATGCACTATAAAAATGTTTGTTAAATAAATTTAAATTCAATGTTAAATAGTAGGATTGATAAGGAAAGCTTAATTCTAAACCCTAGCGAAATTTCCTTAATAAATCTTTAAGATCGCATTTTTAAACGCTTAAAAATATATTCGTAGTCAATGCAAGACTGATACGCACTGTCCCACAACCTGCATTTCATGGATGCAGGACTTAGCCTCTGACCAGAGAACGTTATATGGCAGGACAAGTTTATCTACTCGAAACTTATTCAATCTCTAGAGAAATTATCCATTTGCCATTTTTGTTTAGCCCAAACTTAATTTCGTTATTGTTATTGCTGCCGCCTTGTGAAGATTGCCAAAGGATTTGAATTGCAAATTTTGAATTTATGAAGCCAGATTTTAAACGCAAAAATCCTAATCAAATACATCTCTCTCTTTCTTTTCGTTGCAGGTAAGCCATATTCGATCATTGTGCTCCAGGTTTGTCAAGATATAATTAGGTTTCGAATTCGCTTTCCTGATAATTTCACCGACTAATACACCCATCATCTGGTTAGGTCGGCGGTGTCAAGTACAAGGTTAAAGATCATAAATCAGTGACAAGGGGGGCAGCAGTTATTTTCGGGAGGCTTGGAAATATAAATGTCCAATTTGCGCTGCCGGGAAGTTTGCGCCACCAAAATGATTAACTTGATTTATGCGTGCGGCGACAAAGTTTCGAAGGCAACGCCCTTGCTGCGCTGCCAGGTGCTGCTGGCCAGAAAAAGTTTCACAAAAAATGGTACACAAAAAAATGAAGGAAAATACGAGAAGAGGAAAGGAAAAAATTTTGGAAAAAAATACATTTGTCGCGTCGCGTCAAGGCGTTAATTTCTTGGCACTAACTTGGGGCTGCCCGAAAAAGTAAGCTACATTTTTTGCGCCGCCTCTTTTGTGGAACCTTTTGTTTCTGGAGCTATAGGAACTATAACAAGCTCCATTAGTTGGCCATGTCGTTTCGACAGCTGGTCGACAGTCGTCGTCTGGCCGGGTGGCTGGTTGGCAGTGGCCTCATTTGTTTTAATGTGTCAATTTGTTGACTTTTCCTGCTGTTTTGCCCCCTTTGGGGCTTGTACTATGGCGGAGGAGTGCTTGTTTTTTGTGGGGCCGTGTTCAAGGTGGCTGCTCCCACATCTAATCTGTCATCGAGCTCTTTAATAAACATTTAAACGAACTTGACAAACGCAACAAACTTTTGATTGGCTTTGGTAGACAAGGATATTAGTGACATATTATAAAGATTTTAAATTGGTTTTTATAGGCTTATAAATCTCAGGGATTTCCCTACATATTTCACGCAATTCCATTATATTTCTTATGGTTTCGCCAAGAAAAAACTGTGTCGTAAAAAGTACGTATGCCTGGTTTATTGATGCTCTTTGATTAAGTGTGAAGTTGGACACTTTGATACTTTAAGGAATCCTTAAGACCCGCCATCTGCTGCCACATCTTGTGGAAAATCATATGGCAGTGTCTACTTTCCTTTATTTAAAGCTCACTTAAGGCAACAATTTCGCCTGATTTACAGGTCATATATTCTTTCCTATGTGTTTCTGTGGCTTTTCCGGCTGTGGGCTCCATTAAATTTTTATTAAGTGCAAAATGAAATTGCCTCACTTTTCGACCCCCCTCTCTGACTCTGCCTCTGCCTTTTGTTTTTGTTTTTGTTGCGGGGGGGACGACGCTTAATGCGCTTTAAGCCCATTGGAACTTTGGTGGCCATTTAAAATTTGTGCCGACATAAAGCATAAATTATGGCGTTTCCCAGTCGCTCCTGTGGCCCCATCCTCTTAAGCGTTAAACAAGCTCATATATGCACACTCACACACACTAACAACTTGCGTATGTGTGTGGCGCATATGGCAAGAATTTTCCTTTGCAAAAATTTCCCCCAGTTTTCTTTTTACCCATCGTTTTGTTTATGTGTGCGAAACTAGCGCATTGAAATTGCATTTTTAATGCGCTTATTAAAATGATAAAGTGGCCGGGGATTCCCCTACTAATTCCTCATAGAAAGCTAGACAACGGCATGTGTGTGTGTGCTGACTGGTCAGCGCCATTTTGTTGGGCCATTAATGTTGTTGCTTTCGCTCTCTCCGTGCATTACAATAAGCTTCATTTCCGGTGGTACTACTTCTTTTTTTCCGTTTTCCCTGCTGGCCATTTCGTTTTTGCTCTCTTCTCGTTTTCGGCAGTCCAAAAGCAGGGCCAAAGCTAATTAAGTTGCAAATGCTGCGCGTAAGTACATTAAAAACTAATTGCCGCTATCGTTATCGTTACGGTGGGGCATTACCGTTACGTAAGGGTAACGTAAAGCTCATTACGTTTCGCTTGGCTACGCCGCAAACATTGAGCGCCTGCAAATGGTGCTCTTTGAATGGAAAATAGTAGTAGTATATGGCTTTAAACTTAAAGATTGAAGTGTGGACTGCATTTTAAAGTAAGAAATTTCGTTTAGATTATTTTATTTGAATTTCCTTAAGTCATAAACTGCAAATTCCCTTCAGACATACAGGCCTTCGTTTATTTTGGCAGCTTGAATTTTAATTCAATCGAGATCATTTGGGCTTCATAAGTTATTTACATCAATTACACCTTGCCCCCGAGGCCCCACACGGACCCACTCCGTGGCCGTGACTCTTTAGCTGATTGTTCTGTATCCTTTTCAAACGCTTTTCGTGTTGTGTGTGCCTTGTTGTGCCCTGTTTTCGACCTTAATTTCATTGACGCGCCCACATTCTGCTGACATGGCCGCAGACACTCGCCGGCGAGGGAGCGAGAGACACAAACCCACACGTAAAAAATTTGTTTGTGCTCACACTTGAGTGCCAGCCACAGCCGGAATTTGGTCCTTTTCGCCTGTCCATGTATATCCTTCGCCCCACTGTCAGATTGTTTAGTTTTTTCTCTCTTTCCCGTGCCCCCGGTATTTATTTCTGTGTGTGTGTGTGCTTGGTTTTTTTAGTGTTCCGTCGTCGTTTACATTGTCTAAACAGCCGGAGAGCCCAACAAGTGCACGGGTCCCTGCCATAAAGGTGTATATCGTTCGGCAGATCTCACACCCACCACATACATATATGTTTGTACATATATATTTACCCCGCATATTCCCAGCTGAATCCCCCCTTTCATCGCACTCTCGGCAGCTTCTCATCTTGCCGGAAAAGTTTGTTGGCTGTTGTTTCATTTTTGTTGTTTTTTTTGCGCCGCTGCGCACTTTTTTATGATTTTCAGTTTCAGTTTACCACCCAGGCTTCCAGCTCAGGCTTGCTCACATCAGGAGGTGTTTATGCACTAAGAATAAAACAAGCAAAATAAAAGGCAAACTTTTATATACTTAAAAAAATACATATGTATATTGAAGATCCATTTTAAGAAACAAGCAATCAGACTTGCCTATAGAGTTTACATTTGGAAAATCTGGTGATTTATTTTAATACTGACGGAAGTATAACAGAGTTACACGATTTATCTTGCTGTGTACTCACACATCTATATATTCAATGGGGGGTTCAAACACCCCCTGCTGCCTCTGCCACGCGTTGTACATTTAATGGCGTTGATATGGTTTTATGACCTTTGTGGCCTGTTACACATACGCCCCCGAAAATTGCATTGTTGGCTTTATTTTTGCCCCCTCTCCTCGTTTTTATTACATTTATTTTATGTTTTTTTATGATTTTGTGCTTTTGTTTCTCTTATTCTCTGTGTGTGCGAGTTTAATTTTCCCTTTTCGCCCAGCATCACCAAGGAGTCATAATTTCTAAGTTGATTTTCTTGTTTTCCTAAAGGGCAAAGTAAAAATGGAGAATATATATATAAAAAAAAAGCAACAATATAGGAGCTGGAACATAGGCTTTTAAAAGCTGTTTATTCCCTCTTCTTGTGTTTCTGCGCCCCGGAAAGTGCATTGCATCCAGAAGTGAAGTGCCAAGTGCATTTCTGCAAATAAAAATGCAATTGGATTTCGCTCGGCTGCCGGTTGCTTTTGTTTGTCATCGTATTTCAAATGTGACAAATTGAGTGGTTGCCCGCCAACACGCCCCCCTTTTATTCCATCTCGCGGATGGCACACCTGCATTCTGAAATTTGTTTGCATTCTTAAAAGAATCATTGCGGCTGGAACCGGGACAGGGACTGGGTGAAAATCGAGATGCGTTTGGTTTGGTTTATTGATGCCAGACGGGAAAAAACCGCAAAACTGCGCCAGGGGGTAAAAAGGACCCAAGGGGAGTGGGACAGACAACTTCAACTGTATTTCTTTTCAGGGGTTAAGGTTTTATTTTAACAGCATTCCGTCCTGATGAATTTTAAAAGCCCTTTTAACTCCATTAAAAAAATGGAAACGCAACGAATATCATTTTTTAGAAAAGTTAGAAGAAATGTTAAAAAAAAGGTTACGGAAAAATTGTTTGTTTTTTTATACAATTGAGTTCATCAAAACATTAAAACTCAATCCCAAGTGCCTGGCACCGGCTCCTTATAAGCCCGAATCGATTGACTAACAGGCGACAAAAGAATTTAACGCCCTTATCTAACTTCCGATTAACCTTCTCCACAGCCTAATAAATCCACAAAATTGACCCGAAATCGTGGAACTCGTTGATTTATGGCCGCGTGCCAGACAATTTTATCAGGAAATTGCGTGACTGTTTAATTGAAATGAGTCGCAATTTTCGTTCGTGAGTCCCTCTGCTTTGAGGTCGTAATATGCAAAACTAGGGCTGCGCCACTTGGGAGAGAAAAAGCTAAACGCTAAGCTAAGCAGACCAAAAGCAGACATCATGGCCTGGCCAGACAGTTTATGGCCAGAAGAAAGCCCCCAAAGTGAACTCAACTCAACTCGACTCGACTCTACTCCACTGACTTGACTTGACTGACTCTCCTCGAGCGTGCTCCAAAATTCATGAGCCACGAAAACGCATAAATATAAAGTTTTTCTCCTCTCTTTTCGGTTGTGTGAGACACGAAAGTGGCACAAAATAAGAGTAGGACGACCCAAAATAAAAAGTATAGCCCAAGAAGCCCTAAGCCTAGGCCAAAACAGTGGAGAACTGGGAGGAACACAGCAGGCAATTTTGATGAAAATTATGACAATAATTGTCATTAAATCAAAAATGCTCAGTAATTGTCTCATAAATTTACTATGCAAATTGTGAGGCAGGGCCATGAAAATCGGGCTGAAAGGGGGGAGAGGGAGCGACCAGGTTTCGTGTTGGACTTTGCAAATTTTACGATATCAATAAAAACGTCGACAATATAAACTTTACTTCTGGCCCGTGGGCTTCCCTCTTTGCCTGCTACCTCCTTGGGGCATTAAATTTGTATAGCATATTTCTAGGCGCACGTTGGTTTTAGTTCTCGCTGTTGGCATGTTTGTTGTTTAGAGCCCACAACGAGCGCGCGCACAGCCACAAAAGTTTTTACGACGCCTCATAAAAGCCAAAAACGGAGCTAGCAACTGGCCAAAAGGACTCTCCCGCCTCCTCGGCGCAAGGTAGCGGCGAAACTTGTGCTGCAAAGGATTAGATAAGAGGCATAAAGCCGATGGCCTGTTCTTACCTTTTTATGCCCATGCACTTGTCGTCGTCGTTATGTGGGCGGCCGGTTGGTCAGGTTGGGCGGGTTGGTTTAACAAAAAAAAAAGGCAAACAAAAATGCAAATAAAAAACCAATTCACCCCATCCCGTCAAGGCAAACTCTGCCCGGAGGCGATTTAAAGTTCGACGCCCACAAATTTACACGAGGTCGTCGTGGAGCGCATGCCAAAAGTGGGTGGTGACCACAGGAAGCCGCAAAGTGGCTTTTTAATGCACAGCAGGAGCAAACAAAGGGAGCAACAGGACCTGTGCAAGAGTGGCAAGTGCAGCGGCGGCAACAGCATAATCCACAGAAGCAACAGCTAAAGTAAGAACAAAAGTAGTGGCAACACTATTAAAAACAGCGACGTTAACAATTAAAGAACAGTTGAAGAATTTACTGGGCAACAACTGCGAGTGAAAGAGCTGAAAAGACGAAAAGTTATAGGTGTTTAATTAAGAAATTAAATGAACACGTCCTGCAAATTCTGTAATAAAAAACATTTTTAATCAGAAATTCTTTAACGAAAAGCTTACAGGAATCAAAAATCTGACATAGTCTGGGAACTATTTGAAAATTTTTACATATTTAAACATCCACTACGGAAAATGCATCAAAAAACACACCAACACACCGCGACGTGCAATTATATATGAAAATCATCCAGCAGGATGGCTGAAAATCGAGGCAAAAAATGAACAAAGCTCGCTGAAATTGCTTACTTTGCTGCCCACAAACACGCCCACATGGTTGTTGGGCCTGCATGTGTGTGTGTGTGCAGATGAGTGTACCGGAGTGGTTGATCCTGCCATCGTATGTGTATGTGCCTGCAGGAGTATGTGGTCTGTTGTGTTAATTTAATTAAGGCCTTGTTTG
The DNA here is from genome assembly GCA_008042675.1 of Drosophila seguyi. NCBI lineage: Eukaryota > Metazoa > Arthropoda > Insecta > Diptera > Drosophilidae > Drosophila > Drosophila seguyi. Next base: position 117,909 of record VNJU01009647.1, on the reverse strand, counting down.
CCCTGCTACAACGGCAGAATGTACACACATTTAAAGCCAACAACGAAATAACGCTTAATCAAATTTCCTCACAGAATTGCTCAAGGTCGGGCCCAAAAGTAATCCCTTTTCTATTTGAACTAAGGCTTCGAGGAGTGCCAGGAATCAAGTTTCATCACGGTCGGCAGCTAAGTGTTTGAAGGATGTTTTTGTTAGCCGCTGCGGCATCTGATTTTGAACAAATACCATATGCTATTGCCACATGGAAGGTTCATTAATAATTCAACAGGAGTAGTCGTCGGCATGGGGCCAAAACACAAACCTTTTTCCATCAATAGACCAAAATGTTGCATATCTTTGTCGGATAAGCCATATATTATGGTTGACTAGGTCAATCCCCAAAAACTGGGCCCAAACTCGGAGAAAAACTTTAATAGAGCAGGCATTACCGAAGGGGAAATACACTTGTGGCAGGTATTAAAATTAAACATTAACCCTTATTAGCTTATTCCTATTCAATATAGCTAAAATATATTTTTGTTATGGGAAAGATTTTATGACATTAAAGTTCTGTAACTTTTAGCTAAGGAATCTTTTAACTTTTAATCTATTTCATCAGCCAGATCCCTGCCAAAATTAAAGTTGCTCTCGCCTTAGACTCTTCCAAATCCCAGTGATTTATGAATTTTCAACAGAGGAAAGCCTGTAGAAAAGAGAACTCAAGTGGCTATATTATTTCTCACTTTCCCAGGGCCTCGACTCCTGCCTCCAACAACTCCACCCTCTCTTATTACTCTAGACAGCTTGAGAAATTATTATGTTTTGCTTTTAGCGTGATTGAAATGAAATTAAACTGCTTTCCATGCACGCGTTTGAGGCGTCTGCCAGCTGCCGAGGACATGTGTTGACATAAACAAAATTAAACGAGAGTGAAGAAAAAATTCTAAAAAATGAAGATAAACTAGAAGACAAAGTTGATGGCGCCAGCAAATATAAAAAAGAGCGAAGAAATTTCATTTACAAAATGAAAATTTAGTAAGAGGCATAAAAAGGGAAATTGCGATGTCACCGAAAGGCTGAAACGGGGTGGGTTGCCGATAAACATATTTCTCCTTGTATATGAAAATATATATAAGTATATTTTCGCCAAGGATCTTAATCGCATATGAGGGGGCCTGGGGGGCTGGGATGCTGACAATTTGCGCGTCTTATTTATGGACAAATTTTTTATTGTCAGCTGCATTGCAGCACATCCTTGTGCTCGCATCCTTATTGTGTGTGTCTGACAGCAAAAACCTTTTAAATCCTTGTTAACTTCTCTAAATGCTCAGGTTGCTTTTTCCAAAGCTCCTCTAGTATATGGTGATATATGTTATATATATGTACAAAGACCTTTATACGTATTGCTCGTGGGCGCCTTGTGTCATCAGCAGCGGTATTTGAAGTAAAAAATAAATTGAAAGGCATTTGAAGCTGGATTTCCCTCTTTTTATAAATAAACCGAAATTATGCTGATTGTTGGTTGAGCTTGTTGGGGCTGGGATATGAAGCCGACTTTGGGAAATCGAAACAAATGAGAATGGAAATCGGTTTTTAGCTGCTAAGTGAAAATTATGTGTGCAAAGTCCCCGGGGGATTTGTGGAAAACCCAATCCACCGAGAGTCGGGAACGGAACGAAAACAGACAATTTAAAATGTATGAAAAAAATGCGTAAAAGGGAATAGGGAAAATGAGAGCTTAACCCACACTTGCAACTCCTTTTTAATGCCCCTTCAGCTCAACAACTGAGTAATATCTTTTTTCGAGCCATTATTCATTCATTTATTCTTCTTTTTTTATGTATATGTATGTGTATAGTCCCCAAATCTATGCAAATTAGCCAGGCTTAAGACAAAAATGCTTAACAAAAAAGAAAGAAGGGCGCTTTATCTGTATAAAAAATAGAGCAAATTGTACTTATAAAGCATTAAGAAATAGTTGGGAGCTTAGGTGACTCGCTGCTGGCCATGAAATGCAACAACAGCCAGCTTTTCTCTGTGGAAGCTTAAGCGCAAATGCGGCATATAAATGAACTCATTAAACTTTCGAATGGAATGTCCAAGGAGGGGATGGCATCTGAGACCCAAGATAATATTTTCGCCATTTGAGAAATGTATTTTTCATTAATTTGAGACATTTAAATATTTACAGAGCAGCAGGCAGGCCCGGCACCATCTCCCGCCACATAATAATTAATTGTTTGGCCTTCAAGTGGCTGACTGGAAATTTTTTCAGTTGGCTGGTAAATTATGCGAATGGTGCCGCATTTCACACTTTAAGCTGACAGCTGATGGGGTTGGGGAGCTCGAGAGAACAGGGGGAGCCATCCTTCCCTGGGAAGGTGTAAATTTATGCAATGAAATTAATTCCATGCAAAAACAATTAAGTTAATTTAGCAAAAGGAGGCGGCAGCAGCAGCGGACCAGTGAAAAGCGCAACAGCAGAAAAATCAGGCTCCACTGAAATATAATAAACTTTTTGGAGAACCCAGCAGCCGAAGGGGCGGGAGTTGGGGTTGGAAAATGCTTTAAATTTCCATTGCCATCGCCATTTGGCATTGCCATTGCCTTTGCCATTGCCTGGCTGTTGTTTCGCCTGTGTGTTGTAATACAAACGCAATTAAAACCCGCTGAAGAGGCGCAAACAACAGACAGGAGGTACAGGAGCCAGGGCTGCCGACGAACGAAATGAATGAACAACAGAGAGCGAGGGAAACGACACCGTAAAACATTTAAATGCCGAAAAATAGACACAAAAAACAAAAGGGAAAGGGTACAAAAATGGGGAGGGACAGGAAGGAAAGTACATACAAAAAGGCAGGGGAGAAAGCGGCCAAAGGGGTGCAGAAAGAGAAAGGCCGTGCGAGCGGAATTTCGCTTTCAAATTTGCGTTGGCGCGTGAAATATACTTGCGGATGTGTGCGAATTTATTTATATTCCTGAATGTCTGTGTGTTTGTGTGAAAGGATTGCGAATTTCACAGTCAATGCATTTAACATTTCGCAGATAAAAAGCCGAGGGAAAATGCTAACAGCAACCTGTGTAATTTTACAGCTGTGCTCGAGCAGCGAACAACTGAGAAAACACGAAAAACTCCAAAGGTATACGGGGGAGAATATTCTAGAAATATTGAAATAATATATTAGAAGCTAGAAAAGTAGCTATAATATGATGCTCTCTGTTACTATTTCATTAGTTAATAAACGTTATATTAAAGCGTACAGAAAAATAGTTCTTTAATTTATTAGAGTTGATGCTTCCTGCTAAATATTCTAGTATTGTCTATAGTCAATCAGTTTATAAGCTTCTCATTTTACTTTTGCCTTTATTATTTAACCCTTTTTAAATGTGACCTATTTTTAAATATTTGCGGTTACAACTATATATTTTTTGCTGTGTACTTCGGCACCCTGAACTAGATAAGAGAATTTATCTCATCTGCTGATTGTTATTCCATTCATCACGCAAATGTCAAGATCTGCTGGCTCTGCTCAAAATGAATAGCGACAAAAAATACGATTTTAATTGCATTTCTGCTTGCACCACCCTCGCTGTGAGGTGTTAAATGCCAAGCAGGCCAAAGGATGAGGGCGGAATATATAGTAGTAGTAGCCACCCCCCGGGCGGTAGAACATTGACATTGACACAACCCCTGGAAAAGTCGCCCCCGGTTTTCCAGCTCCTCTACCAGGAGCAGCTTTCCAATTTTCAGCTGGCTAACTCACTAGCGTGCAATAAATTTTTCAATGTCATGCGTCTCGGGCGCGCGCACAATCTATAGGAGAACAACGGCAGGAGACTGTCCCGGAGACGGGGCGTAGTGGGTATCGGAGCCCAAGGATCGCCTGCTAAACCCTTCGTCCTTCAACCACTAAGCACCCAAACAGCAAAACAAACTTCCAATCAGACCCGAGTCAGCCAACCACTCCGCCGCCCGTCCATATCCTTTTGACTGCGACTTTGTGATAAATGTGCTACAGCTTTTTGTCTTTACTTCATTTGAAGTTGGCTCGGTTTGGCTTGGTTTGGCTTGGTTTGGCTTGGCTTGGCTTGGCTTGGCCAGCTGGAATCTAGTTCCTCCTCCCAGCCGGAGGAGAGTAGGGCTGAAAGTGTTGAAGCAGCACTTTGGCAGCGCATCAACGCCAACGAGCCCCGCCCACTTCCTCCGCCGACGCCCCTTCTGGCCAACGGCATGTTTGCTTTTTTATCTGCGTTTTGCATGTGACGACGATGCCGACTCTCGGAATCTTAACCGTAGTGCTCTAGCAGGATGCCCTGGAAGAGGGTACTTTAATTCGGAAAGTAAGTGGAAGTTCTGGTTTATTTTGCGAAACATTTACCCCATAAGTTCAACTCAATAACAAATGCAGGCATATTGAATCTATAAAGTATTCCTGTGATTTAACCAAATATTTTAATACTTTAATACTTTATCACTTCAACTTTGAAAAGACCAGAAACGACTATTATTTGCTTATGCTAGGGGAGCAATTATTCTGCAGGGTATTAAAAACTTCACCCTTGAAGCTGCCACTTCTGTGTAGTGTTTTTTTATCTTGCGCACAAGTTACATTTTTAATCGCGCCTTTGAGACTTCATTAGTGCAACGGCAGCCGAGAGAGAATGAAGCGGGGCACGTAGCTAGGCAAAAGTGGGCGATATGGGGAGGATATAGCGAGACTGAAACATGTGCGACGTTGTTTCAAGTGCAGCTGATGCTGATGCTGCTGCTGATGCTGCCGCTGATGGTGATGGTGATGGTTCCTCGCCTGTTCCCTTAACTCTTCCACTCTTGTTGTCTGCCAAATGGCGCATGAAACACAAGCAAAGAACACCACTATCCACCTTTCTCCCTCCCAGCCGGGTCTGTCTGGGCACTTGGCTTCAAGTGTTGTCTCTGCTTTTTGCCGAACCCTTTCTCTTTCTCGCTTCACTTCGCTACGGATTCAGGTTTAAGCGCAGAGTGTTTGTCTTGAGCTTCAAGTGTGGCAGGTTGTGATTTTTATTTAAAACTAAGCAAACAACAATAATAGCCATAAACCAATCTCAGCATTTCATCAGTTGGTGCTATGTTTTGTCTTTGCCTCCTCCGGATCTTGAGCATTTATGGGTGATATTTGCTCACGCACTTGACATGACTTTGGCAGCAGCCCAGGGCAGAGGCGGGTTAGGAGGAAATACACCTTTCCCCCTCGAATGTTGGCCCCAAAAGTGCCACATGTCGTATGCGTGTTACGTGCCTTACTTTGCTCGCTGTTCGCAAAACATAAAATATGCATAAATTCCAGCATATTTCGCGTTTCGTTCCGCTCCGCTCTTGTCTTTGTTCAGCGCTGTGTCGTAAAAACGCAACACAAAAAACATTCGGGCAACATGGAATTCTACACAAAAATGTTTTCTATATACAATATTTTCATTTCATTTGCAGCTTATTGACAATTGACATGAAATTGCCATTTTCTTCGCCGTGGCTGGCTGTTGCTTCTTTTATGCTTTTGTTATGCGACAGCAAATAAAGTAATAAAAGCAGAGGTAAAATCACAGCCCGAGTAATGAAAGCACAGGACATGCAACAAAATGCACAACATTTCCATTTCGTTATTTTTCTGGTTCCGTTTTTCCCTTAACTTTTCAGTCAGAGTCAAATGAATGACACACAGCATTGACATTTTACAGTGTTAATCCTCCGCAACTGTGAGTCATTTTCCGCAGAAACTTTTCTCAGCCAGGTATTTTTCTTGGCATTTCCCAAGCTTTTCCATTGGCTGTACAAATATGATAAACATTTGCGGGCTCCTTGCTGCAACCCCAACTAATTGGGACTTATGCAGATATGTATATACTCTTGACTTTGAGACCCTTTATGTTTTTCTTTTTTCTGGGATTTTGCTTTGCCCATAAATCCCTTAAATCTGCTGCCTTATATCGGCTTGCCTATCCATCTATCTGTCTCCGCTTTCCCTGCTCCCCCCTCCGTCATGCGATATCTGCCAGCTGAAAATTCTATTGCCACTCCTCTTTGATATATCTCAAATCCCAGCAATCTGTTTGCAACTGAAACCGAAGAAGATTTATTGTATCTCAAAACAACGCAAAAAGGAGAAGTAAATTTGGTTGCCAAGGTGTCAAGTGGTTGGACTTGCACCCTTACGGGGGGAAAGGGAGCGCTTGTAAATAATATTTTTAAAGTTATTGAAATACAAGACCTGCGACGGGCTTTTCAATCAGCAAACTGTTGCTGCCTCACCATTCCCTGGGTAAATAAATCACGGCGATGATGTCGTCGTCCTGACTAACTGGCTAGCTGAAGACATAATTAATTAGCTTTTAATTCTGCTGCAGAGACAAGAGATAAATCCGGCAGAAGGAACCCAAGGAATGCCACTGGCACTCTTCAGAAACGCCACAGGGCAGCGGGGGGAGTGCATTTAGTCAGACGGAAAATGATGCCGGGAAATGCCAAGGCAGCGGCGGCGCTTGTGAATCTGACAGACAGAGAGACATGCGAGTGCACGCCGCACTCTCCTCCACCTCCGCCCCTATCCTTTGTAGACATTTCGTTAAAAGTTAGCACAGAGCGCACTGCCAACAATCAAATCAAAAGCAAACAATGGGCAAAAATGTAAGAAAACATAACCAGAGATAAGCGGCTTCAGTTCGGGCAAAAAAGATGGCGACAGCCGGAAACGCAGACGGGCAAAACACAACACACAAAAAGGAGGAGAAAAACTGAAAGAAATACGGGGAAAAAGGAACAAGGACAAGAACAAGGAAAGCGGGTGAAATGGGAGTGCAAATGTCGGCGTGTCCTTGTCCACGCCCACAGTCCATCGCCACCGCCGCTCTGTCCTGCGGCTCCTTCTCGCATCTCCCGACTGTTGTCTGCTGCAAATACCGCAACATGTACTCAAGCAGATAATGTTAAATACCACTCGAGAACGTACAGGCAAAGGCACCAAAGGAAGCAGCAAATCCATGGAACAACAAAAGACATAAGCGCTATAGCGGCTGCTCTTGGCCAGAACTCAACTGGCCCCCGAGTCTGCAATTGGTATTTGGGTACGGATACTGGGAGCGGCACGGGGGGGTGGTACAGGGACCGAGACTGAGACCGGGACTGGCACTGGGACTGGGACTGGACGAGCAGTTAAAAGGACACCAGCAAAGGACACATGCAGAATGCGAAAAATGAAACTGAAAGCAGCGACTGCACTGAAGAAAATGATTCAACGACCAATTAAAAGAAATAGTAGGAAATTTAAAATCTAAATGAGAGTGAGCTTAAGGATTAATTCAACTGATATTAAAAATAAGATCAGTTACGCCTTACGATTTTATTGTAGGCTTTAGTGCTGGCTTTTTTTTAAATGTAGAACCAATTTCCTGCATTTGGCAATTAAAATGTATAGTCTTATTGCATCTTGCTATTAAAAACTCTTTGGCTTCACCGTATTTATAGAAGATTAGACTATTAATTAGAAGTTTTCCAACACAAAAGAAGTCTTATCCTGATTGTATATAAGCTTAAAGATGTTTAATGAGTGTTTCTATGAATATCCCGAGTACAAACATTTTAAGCTTGTTTGTTGTTTGCTTAGGTTTGCCCACTTTAATGTCCAGTGCATGGCTTCCAGCCACTGCAGGGGGGCTGTGTCCTGTCCTGGCCAGTCAGACACATAAAGCGAAACAAAAGTTCAAAGACACCCCGAGCCGGGGAGACATTTCCGTAGTAGCAGCTCTCAGCATCAGCTACAGCTCCTGCAGCTTCACTCAGTTAGCTGATTTTGCTGCTGCTTGTGCAGAGCCGGAAAATTTAAGCGTAACATTAAATAATTTACAAACAAATAGCGCGACGTCGCCGTCGTCGTCGTGTTCGGCTTAATCGCCGGACGTACGCAAAAAACCAGACTTGAATGGGGCGCAGGCTGGAAAGCAGCGTGAAAAATCCGAGGAAATGGGGGACAAAGAGGCGCTCGTCGGCAGCAGCGGCGGCGGCGGCAGGGAAGTCACCAGGGCCAGGGTCGTCGACGCATGTGCATGTGGCAACTGGCAAGTGAAGAAAATCAATAAAACGTGCGAGGATGCGGCGGTTTTGCTTTTTGCCACTTTTACTTTTGCGACGAGGAGACGACGACTGCTGGCAGGACAAGCAGCTTCCGATGTCGTCCTCCATCCACTGAATCCCTCGTTCCGGCTTTGTCATTTGTTTGGCCTGCAGCTGAATTTGCCTGTCTATGTGGCCCCTCGTCTCTCCCCCTCTCTCTCACTTATTTCACCATGGTCGCCCCTTTGTGCTCGCAAAAACACACCCACACACTCTCAGAGGCCAGGGCTTAGGTGTGGCTCCTGGCAGCTGTTTCAGCTCTCGGTCTACCCAGCTCTTTCCGTGCAGGCTACAAAGTGCAACAAACCGAATTGAAAATGGAAAATGTCCATGTCCCCGCCACTCGCGAATAAAATACTCTAGCAGAAGGTTTTTAAAATGTAAATAGGAATAGAAAATAGGAAAGCATAATGGTATATCGTACACTCCTAAAGCAGGTGTTAATTAAAAAAAAATTAAGCCTATATTTTTGCATATTTTTAACCATCTTCATAAACTTTAAAAATTAAATATATAATCCTTAAGTGTATGCTCAGTTTCGGTTACAAAAAATACGCAATTCGTTCATGTTGCATTTTCACAAAGACCTGAAAAATGGGAATCGGAAGATCTCCCCCCAAAAAACGCAGACTTTGGGAGTGGGTCCTGACAAGCGTTAATCTCGAAATAAAATATTTGTTATGCACGGCATCGGAGGGGAAGGCTTCGGAGGACGAAAGGCAAGTGCAAATTCAACCACCAAAAATTCGTAGCATACTTAGGAGCTCAGCAAGTCGTGAACTGCCCCTGCCCTCTTTTCGGGCTCTCCCCTTGCCGTTCCTTTGAGTTACTGATTATCTTTGGCGGCACAAGCAAAGCGACTTTCCATAGACTTTGCATAAATTTCCAACTGCAGAAAAGTTTTCGAACACACTCGGAGAGACGCTTGACTGTTTCGGGATATCTTTTACTTCTAAGCTCTGGCAAATTGACAAAGAACTTCACTTCCATTCCACACTCCGCACTTTGCACTTGGCACTTCCTCCCGTTCGCCAGCAATTTTCTGGGGCTTCTCTTTTTTAAGGGCCAGGTGTAGATGTGTGTGTTTACCCTGTCAATGTCTCGCAGTCGTCTCGCTATTTGCGTATCAACTATGGCGGGAGCCCTGTAACACGCTAACATTGTGTTTGTATTTCATTAATATTTCAGAGGTGGCGTTGTTTGAAATCAAAACATAAATATTAACATACACGAATTGAAACGCTGTATCGCCGCCAGCGCATTTCCTGCCCACATCACACACACACACCCAAAGCGCAAAAAAAATCCGTAACCGAAAAAGTAAAATAAAAAACTGAACAAAAAATATGATATAAATGCCGCCCGCAGAAACCGCAAACCAAACAACAAATACCCGACACACACACCGAATAAAAATGTTCCAAAACTCTGAAACAAATCGTGGAGCAGAAAAAAAGAACGCGAAATTTAACCCGCTGCAATGCATGGCAAATATTTTTGTCTAGAACGAATTGGATTTTGGGATTGGAATTGTACACTTTTCGAGCAGCAGCAGCAGCAGCAGCGATTCGGATTTGCTTGTTTTTCATTTAGCACGCAAATATTTTGTGGCATGCAAACGATTTTGCTTCATAATTTTAAGCAAATATGGAAAGTCCAGCGGGGAAGAGGATATTGACAAGAAATACATAAGAGTTAATTATAAAAGTGATATTTATTGTTTATCGTTTGCCAGATAAGGCAGGCCAATTAAATCAGGCAGATTTATGGAAGGTGTGATGGGGAATTGGAATTTATTGAAAGGCATTTATTGTGAGAGAGTGGGCTTAATGGCCGAAGTATTTTATAAATCCTTTCAGACTGTCAATATATTTTATAACTCTTCTTTCTCTTCTCTTTCAGGTAAGTGTCGGAGCCTTTCCTTGGAGCCTTGCAATCGATGTTCCCTCGATGTTTTCCTGTCTCTCGATCTCTCTGCACATCTCATCCATTCAAAGTTTGCCATTCATTTTACCATTATTTCATAGCTCTCATTCAACTCATACATTTATGATTTCCATCACTTTTAATGTAGTTTAGAGATTTTTTCTACTAACAAGTAACAACTAAAACCGGAAACGTAATATTTATGTGTGTGTCACCGCTTCGCTCTCTCTCTCTGTTTGTCGTAAGTCTGTGTGATTGTCGTTACAAATTGTGGTAAATATTTAAACATTTTCATTATCATTTTGCACACAACAAGCGCTGAAAATCTGTCAGAGATTTGCCAAACCGCCAAAAACAATTTGTGTGCCTAATTAAAAATTTAAATTACATCAAATAGCAGGCAGGCACGCTGAACAATTTGTGCGTGCGACAAATTTGCAGCGAACGAACGAAGGCCGAGGCGAAGTTGCAGCCATTATGACATGCATTATGGTTGTGCTGGGCGGGAAGCGGGGAACCCGCTCCGGAAGGACGAAGGACGCCAGGCCATATGCCACATGCTGCTGCCACACTAATTTGTGCGTTGTGCCAACTTGGGTGCGAAAAACACAGAGAGCAACGCCGCCAAAAACTTTTTCCCCAGTCTGCGGAGGGTCTTGCCCCCTCCTCCTTCCCTCGTTGAGTGCAGAAATTAATTGCATTAGAAAAGTTACCCCGAGAGAGAGAGAGGGGAGCGCTGCACATGTGCCCGCTCTGGTAGCAAGTTGCGCTTATTTAAGTTTAGAAATGCCTTGGCAAAGTTGCCACCACCACCACCACCACCAGCAGCGCCTCCGCTCTTGCCGCGAATTTGCGAACAAACGTTTGTCAGCAAACTTAATTTCTGAACTTTTGCCGAGGCAAATGGCAGCCAATCCCCCAATTTCTCCCTTTCGGTGCTTACAAACTGCTCTCCTCGTCACCAACTTGAGCTGCGCTTTTTCAACGTCTTTCTGCGTCGCCCCTGGAGTTTTCCATCCCCCACGATATTTGTGCATATTTTAAAGGCGAAACTTGCCAGACGCACATTTTACATAAATGTTGCACTTAAATGCACATTTTGTCATAATGTTGCCCTGCCACCGCTGCAACAACGTCGGCAACTGAAGTGGTTTCCAGGGGTTTCTCCGAAAAAATGCCAAATTCCTTGCCTTTAAGCTGCCCCGGAACTTGCAACTTGGCTACAAAATTAAGATTCTTGTCTGGCCAAGTCTATAACAATTTTCAATAAATAACATTTTGTTTATTTTTGCCATGAAAAAATATTCCTCTCCTTACGGGTAAGCAAAACTTTGTAACTGCCGGCCCGAGAGCACTTTGTGCAGTGAAATGGAAATGAAAACTGTTGCCAAATGAAGGTAATACTAAGGGGTTCTCGGATCCTTTTTTCGCAGACTGCTTGAGTGTGGGTGTGTGGCAGTGTGTGTGTGGGTCTATGTTATATGTGTCGCTTGTTAGTTCAATCGCAATTGCAATTGCAGAGAGACAAACGAAAACGAAGCATTGCAACGGACCCCGTCTCCCTTTTGTGAAGTCACTTTGTATTGAAATTAGACACATTTCCGTTCAATGGAGAATGCCAACGGCTGCTGGCAACCCTCGTCCCTTATCCCTCAACCCAATTACTTTTATTTTTACTGTGAGCATTGATATGCTGCCGCTGGGGAGGTAAAATAATATACAGAATATCTCTAATGCTAGAGGCTACGTTTATGGACATTGGTGTAGAGTTCTTTTCCAATTATCACTAATGATTGCAATTAATAAGAAATAGTTTGTGGGATTTTAGAAATTAGCTATGAAAATAATATCAAAGAGTCTGTCTCAGCAGTATTTTCCATAAAGATAAATCAATCCTGTGAAGATAATATGGATAGTTGAGAGAGTAACTCTTATATTTTTTCATAATAAATCATAGACTTATTACAAAGATACTACTAAACGGAATTCAATATTTAATCAACTTCAATATATATATATTTTCGGTTTTATTAAATATTTTACCTGACATTTACTATTCTTTCGACCTGGTCTGTTCGCAAGCACTCAGGCAAGTGCACTTGGTTGCAGCTGCAAGTATGCTGTAGCTTTTTGCTCGAGCGCCTCGCACATCCTGAGGTAACGGGATTGCAGGTGGTTGGGCGTAACGAGTGGGTGGGGATGTGGCTGGTGGGTGGCGGCGGCGTTGTTAAGAGTGCGTGCCCAAGAGGAAGGGGCCGGTCTGTCTGTCTCTCTGTCTGGCGACACTCGTTGACATTGGGGGCGACAATGCGTCAAGGCAGCCCATCAGTCGCGCTGCCTTCCTGCCGCCCGTCCCCGCTCTCCTCCTTCTTTTGACTCACTAATTTGCATATTTATGCAATTATACGCTACCTTTTGTCCCAGCCAACAACGTTTTTCGTACGTACATATCAACCCTTTTTCGGGATCCGAACACCGAACGCGAACCCAACCTCAACAGTTGGTCGCTGGGACAGGAACAGGAACGGGCACGGGCACGGGCACAGGCACAGGCACAAAAACACAGGCACGGGCACGGGCACAGCATGTCACTTGTCACGCCAAACACGAACACGTTAAATGTCAACAATGAAGTGACGCAGCACGGCAACAGGGGGTTAAGGTGCAGGCAGGTTGGGCTGACGGAGGGTTGAGCTGGGTGGTTGGGCGGTTGACTGGATGAGCGGTCATTGTCCCCTTTGCGCGCCTACCAACTGAGACAACATCCGCAGCAGTTCGAGTTCCCAGGCACTGGGAAAAATCACAGTTTATTAGAAATATGCATTATTTTATTAATCAGATTTTTTATTAATTTAATGTATTCATTGTGTCCCAGGATATTATAGGTTAGGGTCTATCGATAATGAGTGTAAAAGGTAGAAGGACCCTATAAATTATCCTTATTATAGGTGAGAACCACCAGCCGATTCGATTTAGCCATGTCCGTCCATGTGAAAGCACATTTTTAATTGTATTGGCAATCAACATTTTCTTAGCAACATTCGCTTTCTTTTGGCAGCATTTTCCTCTGTCTTCTGCTTTGTTTAATTTCAGCTTCATAAATTGTATCATAAATATCCAAAGTCTAGACCTACTTTTCCAGTGCAGCACCCTTCAGATCTATACCGCCCATAGCCCTATCCCTATTCCTCCCCTCCATGGCCCCTTCGTCCCTGGCATTTGACACTGTCACAGCGCTTAGTGATTTATTTGATGGTGACATGCGTTGCTGTTGTTGCCATTCCCAAAAGTAACCGAAAATAGAAAAGGGAAATATGCCGCCGAAACGAAGCAAACAATTTTGTTTAATTTTTCTTATTCCTATTTGCCCAGCCGGGCTGAAGATGGAGGGGGAGTGCTTCTATTAAATGCAAATGAAGTTATGAAAATTGCTCAGCAGCCCTCAAACCGCAACAGTGCCGCCGCGTGGCAGCGTAAAAAAGGGTCCGCTCCGGGTGCGGATCCGGGGCGATATCTTCAGCAAATGATCTCAATCAGGGGGAGCGAGCATTATGAAAATTGCATAATTTCGCCATAAGGGTTGTGTGCTCGCCACCCCCGCGGCAAATGGCACTTCAATTAGAGTAGCAAATAAAAACAAATATAAACAACATTTTGTGGCGGGTTCAAAGTTTGCACTCTGGCTGCTTTTGAGACCTCCGCAATCCGACAAGTTTATAATCTTGCCGGGGATTGCGAGACAAGATCTTGCTCTGGCCCCGGCTTGTATGTCAACAGCTTTAATTCGGCCTTTCATTGGCTGCCATTGCTGCCGTTCGTTCGTTCGTTCGCTTTTCAATTACCAGCTCAATGGCTTCTGGGAAAATCCTTGCAACAATACCAGGATGCTGTGGCAGCCAAATAGTTGCACTTTTCCAAGGATCCCGTCGTCGTCTGGCTGCCGTTCGCCGGTCGCCTTCCGCCGTACCCGTTCCTCTTCCCGTTCCCGGCCGCCGCTCGGCGCTCACAGCTTTTCAGCTTTAGCTCCAGCTTCAGCTTTTCAACTTTCGGCTTCATTGAGCATTGGACATTTATTGTTGCTGCGCATTAAGGCATTAGCTGGAGGTTGACTGAACGGGGGGAGGGGGATCAGGGAGTTGCAGGAGCTGTGCCAGGAATTATGAACGTATTTTCGACTTTGTTCGACACTTTTATTGCCCAAGTGGCTCTTGGCTGGTGCTGCAGCGTTTACATTAAAGTCAATTGCTGTTTTTAATATATTTCTCGCACTCCAGATAGTTTTGGAAATACTGGAAAAAAAGGCTAGAAATAGATTATATTTAAATAGGAAAATTCACCAAAAGCAAGAATTAAAGTACAACTTATATGTTAACTAACATAATGGTTTCTTGAGTAACTGATACAACTTCAAGATATATTTACATTAGCCCAGAAGAAGACGGTTCAACCCTTGTGAGCCAACCTCTGCTGCCTCTTACTATTGTTATTTTATTTATTTAGCTGGTTAATTTCTTGCGGCACTTTGCAAGGGGTCCTGCCATCAACTTTTTGACAGCCGAAGGAGAAGCATCGTTCCAGGGACGGGAAAAACTGGAGGGACACGGGCACAGGCACGGGCACATACAGCAAATTCCTTGCGCTGCCTTTGACTGACATGATTATAAGTTTGTCTGACTCAGAGTGAGTCAGAGTCTGTTCCATTGCCATACCGGGTCCAAGTTTGAGTTTGAGTCTGGATCCCGTCTCGGCACGTTAACTCAAACGAAACTAATTTAATGCGCTGCAAAAGTATTCAAACAATTGCACAAGGCGACGCCCAAAGTGAAAGCAGCCAAAGCCAGAGCCAAAGCCAAAGCCAAGGCAGCTCGGGGAAAAAAATGGGAGTACAAAAACTGAACTCAACTGAAAAGGAACATGGATGGATCGGAGGGGATATTTGGGGGCTTCGCAACAGCTCGTGCTCACATCAAACGAGCGAATTTCATTTGCCAGCAAACGAAAAGGAAAAAGTTTTTGTCTTCCCCGGTCTCTTGTTAGATGTATTTTTATTTTATTTGTTAACTTTTTTTTTAGAAATATACTTATGTATAGAAATTTGGTGTTCTCGCACTCCGCGCGGCAAATTCAATTGTTGGGGCGTGTGCGAGATAATGGTAGGAAGTGGCAAGAGGAAAGGGGCAAAGGGGAAAGGGGAAAAAAGGGGGCGGAGCTAGCGAGAGAATGTTAACAATTTTATTTATGTTTGCTTTGAACTTGTCTTCATTATTTGCCAGCGACAACAACAGCCAGATGTTTTCCGATTAAACATTCTCCACCGGATTCAACTCATTTGGTTTAACACTTAAAGATTGCAGGCGGAAATTTAATTCTTTTAAATATATGTCTATATAGTCTTTGGATATTATAAAAACTTTTCCCAAAATGTAACCCTTAGATAGCAGACGAAAATCTTTAAAATGTAAATCCATTGAATTCCGATTTAAAGAGTATTTAAAGTTCATTAGAGGTTAGTAATATTATAAGTATTTCCCCCACAATGAGATCTAATGAATAAACCATTCGTTTCACATTTTTCTCCGGCTAGGAAATTAAAATTAGCTTCAAAAGTTTCGCCCTGAACCCCAGAAAGCCATTACTCAGGGACAACCATTAGGCAGGGCCACCTTTAAGGGCCCAAACCCGGACATGAAATATTTGCGTATAAAGTAAATACATTTGTGTTAATTTCCACACACACACACACACACACACACTCGCACTCAGGAGCGGGGAAGGATATGGCAGCCAAACCCTTTTCGGAAAAATTTGCATATGTGGAACGAGGGGAGGCGGAGGAGATGTACGAGCCACTCATACATCAAACTATTAAAAGCCTCGTGCAAAAGCCTCTGGGGCATCGCAACGCAGCCACAACAACCACCTTTGGCACTGTCCTGTGTGTGTCCCTTCCGTCTTGCCGGCATTTGTCAAATGCTGTTGCGAGGCTTCAGCGCCCACCATGGAAAAGTTGCCTGCCAAAATAGCAACAGTTTTCCGTCTACGGGGAATGACTAGAGCGGAGCGGGAAAAGTTCTTCGGCACTCAGCAGCCGAAAAACTTACCGCAGACCCCCCACAAAAGTTTAAGTATATTTGTGCTTAGATCGGAGGAGAAGGAGACCAAACCCAGACCCGGGCTCAGAGTGCGCCAGGTGCACATATTTACATATTTTTGGGTATACAATTTTTAAGTCTGGTCTGGGGATATTTGCGGGCGAATGATTTTAAGCCTTTTGCCTCGGCATAGATTGTTTCTGGCTCCCAGGAGAGGAGCTGCTCACTAAATTAGTTTCATTTATCTACCGGGGGTTCCGCCACAAAAGTTCTCTAGATGGCAAGATTTTCACCTTTTTTTCGGGAGGACTCGGCTCACGTAAATTTCACAGCCGCCCCAGACATCATAAACAATCCATGTGGCTATCATAAATTGCTTTTCTTTGGCCATTTCCCCACATTTTCTCTCAAATCCAAACAAAGTCTGGGTCATTTTTTATGCCAGCCCAGACAGAGGGGTGTGGGGGGAATAATGGGCAGCTTCACAGGCGGTCTTAAGGGCAATTAAAATAAATTATGATGTGCAGATTTACGAAAATTAAGAGATTGTTTTTCCACTCAAAGAGGAGCCTCGGAGGCACCGTGAACTACAGCTGAATTACGTAATAAAGGAGCGCTGCAAGGGGGATAAGTGAAATCAACTTGCAGGTTAAACGGCTCCTATCTGTGGCAACAGCCAGGATCTTCCTTGAAACCCAACCCAACCCAACCCAACCTCGTACCCCCCGGAAAATGGAGGGCAACACGTGCTGTGGCCTCATCAGCAGTCAGAACACCTGACGCGACCCCACACACACACAGACATTGGAATTAAGGGTATGGAAAGGGATTTGCCTTTGGTTTTTCGAGGAGAATCCCAGCTCCTTTAGGCTTCGGCTCTGGCTCTGGCTCTGGCTCGGTCTCGGGCTTGGGCAATCAAGAATTCAGGTCATGTGCATGTGAACTCAATTAAGCAGCACATAACTTACAAACCGGATTACAATCATCATCATCAACAACATCTGAGGGAGGAAGGAGGACGGGGAGCGAGGAAGATCCTCGTTTGGCATGCAAAGCAGTGGCCGTAACAGTTGGACCTTTGGATGCCAGCCTTTGACTTTTCAGCAGCCGAATATGTTACTCATCCGCCCCGTAACCTTTTTCGGGTGCAAAACAATTTGCAACCATAAATTGTGGCCCACAGTAAACACTAGACGGAGAAGGGGACTAGAAATGGGAACAGGGTCCAGGACCGCTTGGGGTAAGGTCAACAACAGCTGTCGATTGTCGAACTTATTTCGCATGTAGTGCAGGATATGAGAATTTTCACTTGAATAATTAATTGAACGTAACAGTTCTCGGGGCAGTGGAAGAGGGATTTTCCCTTGTTGCGGTTGACTTGGCTGGCTCCTCGCCTCGGCCCGTCCATCTGTGGCCTTGTCTCCTGTCTTGTCTTTTGGTCCTCTCTCTCGCCCCCTTCTGTCCGGGTCTCTTAATTAAGCCATATATATAAACCGGTGACGGGAGTTTCCCCCTGTTTGGGGTTGATTGCTTCCCCCGAAACTTCCTGTCTGAAATTCATTTTTTCATAAGCCGCTTTCGAGCGTCGCCGCCGCAACAGGCAAAACAACATTTAAGCCTTTCGTGATAAGCATTTAAATAAATTAAATCCAAATCCTCTTTCGTCCCCGCGCCTTGCCTCCCCCAGCTGGCTCTAACCGCATGCGAGAGAGAGCTCTAATGAAAAATAGCGAGAGTGCCGGGCATAAGCAAACAAAACCAACAGCGACAAAGCCAAACAACAAAAAATATTGCAGGCGACATAAAGATTTGTCAACGTTGATAAACAACAACAAAGGACGTGCGGAAGCTGGTCGGTGTGTGAGTGTGTCTGCCTTGTGGTAAATTTTCACTGTGGCAAATTTGAGGGGGCGAGTGGCAGACAGCAGAGGATCGGGCAAACAAACAAAGCCAAATCAAATGTGCAACTGTTGCGGCCTCAGCTGTCGCTTTGATGGAAAGTGTCAATCTACCGATGAGCAACAGCCAAATGGCAGCAGTGGCATCAAGCTTGGGGAGAGGGGTATCAAAGGGTACCGTACCCCTTAGTAATGGATAATTGTGTTTTATTCATATGAAAAGAAGTCCTTTGGGATTGATTTTTCAATGTTAGGTTAATTTTGTCACCGATACAAATATTATTTCTGAGCTATATGGACTTTTAATAAGATGTTTTTAAGTTATCTAACTGGCAATTCTAACTACGGGGTTAGATACACTAATCATTCCGTAATGCTCGAGGCCTTTACCTCACATAAATCAAGTGAAACTACTACACAATCAGCAGGCTTTTCATATACAGAAGTTGTGTGTAACAGTCAAGTCAAGCAGTCTCAACAATAAATTGCTTAATGTAGTAAATGGCTTTTAGCCATGAGCTTCATATAAAACCTTTTGAGCAAAAAGAAGAGATAGCGATTAGGGCTATTATAAAATGATTTCCAGTTCAAATACCCCGCTTAGTGATAGCTTACAGGGTAGTTAATCATCAAGTGCTGGCCACAAAATAGGCGCACATTGTCGCTCCCGTTAAGTATGCTATATTAATTTGCATTGTGCGAATTAGCATTGACGCTCTTGTTGCAATCGCAGTGCCTGTCTGCGGCTAAGCGCTTTCAAGTGGAGTGGAGGCGAGCTTTAGATTGATGTGACACTGATGCCATTTTGGGGGCTCCCTCGACCGGAATGTTTAGCGATCAAATTCTTTTCATTGTGGCATTTAACAGGACACTCAGTGCGGGGGGTCCATCAATTCAATCGGAATTCCGGCGCAAACATCACCCTCGCTCGGCATGCGTTGCCATTAGAGATAATCACTTTTGCATTTTTAATGCCACCTCCCGGACACACGCGGACATAAAATGAAATTGCAATTGCCAAAGCGCCAATAGCTTTGATAAGCCATAACCGACTTGATCCTAGGCCACGCAAGGGGGAGGGAGCCACACGGATGGATACGGGAAATTAGCATAATAAATGCAAGTCGTCGCCCCATAAAATTTTATTAATTTGTGCCCACACAAAAGCGTGGCACTCAAGGGCTTAACAGATTTACAGCTCGCTGAAAGCCAAAGCCATAAATACAGCAAGAGCCGCACACAAAAAAGCAACGTGCAAAAGTGCACTAAAAGCAGACAATGACTCAGGGGGAACGCTGCAGGGTCAGGGAATGGGAAAAGGTTGTTTGCTGTGCGCCACTTTCTAGGTCAGGCAATTGGCAAGTGCACTAAAAGCCAAACAGCCGGCAAGCAAACGGACAGATAGTTGTCAAGCGGCCGTCGTTCCCCCACTCTCTGCCTCTCTGGCCAGGTATGCCAAGGGGGCGGAAGCCGCCTCCTTCAATCTGCCATCCCTCTTGGCCGCTTCGGCAGCTCCTCTTGCACCTTGTGCGCCGGCTGTCAACAGTGTCTAACGGGTTGCCCTGGGCCGGGCTGACAAGTGTGTACGCCTCGCAGATGACTGCCAGATTGCGATTGCTGGGCGCAGTCCCAGGCACTGAGAGAAAAGTCATCATAATACCGAATTTGATACATTTTAGGAGACGAGAAAATCTGTTTGAACCAAGTTCTTTTCATGTTTACCCGTAACCGTACAAGAAGATAGAATATATACTTTCTCTAATCGCTAGATGTAACGTTTTATTTTCAGTGTGAGAAAACCGTCAGCGAGCAGCATGTATGCACTTTTCGGCACAAAAACATGGGCAGACATTGTGTCTGGGCCCGTGTTTTTGGCTGGCTTCATTAGGAAGAAGGGTGCACTTGTCTGTTGTCTGTCTGTTGACTGCCGACTGCCTTCTGGTACTGCCCTCCGCGTCCGTTTCCACTACCCGAGTGCAAAAAGCCAACAGCCAACTGCCTGCTGGCTGCTGTCTTTCTGTTTGCCATTTGCCGCTCCTACCGCTCCTCCCGCTCTACCCGAAGAACGCGAACTATTTACGTTGACGCATCCGGGGGACACACCACGCCCACAGCCAACCTGAACCGGCAACCCCTTCCTCATTGTTCCCCCACTCAAAAGTTCAATGTACGCGCTTTTGTTTCACAAAATAAGAAAAAAAGGAAAGAGAGAAAATTGTTGTAGGCCAAACATTGCCATTTTCCTTCGCCATTTTCCGCGGCTTTCAGCGCCGCACACAATCTGCGATGTCACGCCCACTTTTGGCCCAATGCCAGAGCCAAAGTTGGTCTTTAGGTCGCGTCGCCGTGACTTGCAGCTGATAAAAAATTAAGCATAGTTTTAGGCCAGCAAGTGCTGATTCTGCTCCTTTGCGTCTACTTCTGTTGCTACTGCCACTTCCCCCTGCCGCCAGCTTGATGAAGAAAGTTTTATTGCCCGAAGCCCGGACTCCTCCAGAAGTCCATTTGCCTTTTTAATTTTAAACAAATATTTTGCCGAAGCGTTTTTCTGCTGCGCTATTTTCTTCCTTCCTTTTTTTTGTGAGTTTAATAAAATGTTGACAGCTTGTTTGGCGGCAAAAGTTTTTCGGTTTCTTTCACTAATGATAATGAAATTACGCCGAGATTAGAAATCTCTATGGCAGTTTAAGGAGTACGCTTTGGGAGTTGGGATTTTGGTTAAAAGTAAAGTAATTTTTTGTGAAATATCTACAAAAGATACCACAAAATTTAATAAATTCTAAGAGAGAAAAAAACACCCCTAAAGTGTATAAAATTTCTTGATGTCTTGGATAGAAATTACCTTGCTTTGGACTTCGGATCAAGCTTATACAAATATAATTAAATAAGAAATTACTAGAATCTCTTGAATTTCATAAAATGTTTGATCTAATCTCCGATAACTTTTTAAGCAAAGGAAGGCCAAGGCATCCAGGATTCGGAAATGGCGTAATTGTCTATGTTTTTTATTTTTGGGGTTCACATCAAACAATGCAAATTGATTGCGGGCGGGTCCAAAGAAAACGCGTAAATTTGGGCAAATATTACTGTCGGCCAACCGCGGGCGCAGGACAGGAGTGGGAGTCATCCTTCGCCTTGAGCCAGAGCCAGAGCCAAAGCCAAAGCCCTGCCACATGCCCGCGCATACCAAGTGGGCACATCTATCCAGGATCAGCGGGAGCTGGGGTCTGGCTGGGTGTATGTGTGTGGCAACATGGCCATATGTGCGGCATAATGAGGAGTCCTGCCCCGGCAAAGGCAAGTCGTGCATGCAGTCGCCGCATCTGACAGCAAATCAATTCATATGCCGGGCCAGAAAGCAAAACAGCAGCGGGGAGGCCCTAGGTGGGGTGAGCGGATGAATTCATCAAAACGCTGGGCCCCATTGTTGGGTTGGTTAACTGCAAGGCACAATATCATACTTATACACAACCTCTAAACGGATTCTCCGGACAATGGCCCGAAGGCTGGACGCAATCCATTTTGCCTCTTGCTTTTTACTCGGGCAAATGAAGTCAATTGGATTGCGATGCGACTGGCCGCATCAAAGTAAATTGTTTTAAGCATTCCGACTTGATGCCACGGATTAGCATCGGTGGGTGAAATGACAAAGAGCTTGGCGCCTTAACAAGCGGTAAGCTGAGCCTGTCTCAGTCCCAACCCCCAGTTGCAGTTTCTCGGTACGAACTTTGAACCCTCCTCCCCGGCCACATTTATTACGCACGCTCATTTGTTTCCCGTCCGACGGAGCAGCTGTCATATTAAGCAACTTTGACCATTCGAGTGGCCACGCTCGAGATAGAAATCTTTTTTGTTCATTTCATTTTATGTCCACTATGAGTCCCACGCATACGCACACGCACACGCAGACGAGTTTTTGGCAATTTCCTGGCTTTCTCTCGGCCATTTTCCCCACATTTACCAGAGCCAGCGTCTGCTGTCTGACCGATGCCTCAATTTGACATTGATGTGCCGAATGTGGAAATTTTCCTTCACTGACCAAACTGGAATAGCAGAAAAAAAGGGAAAAATAATAGAGCTGGGTAAAGAAAAAAAATTGTTTGACGTTTCAAATACACTTTTTCGAAGAGAATAAAATAAAACTAATTAGAACAAATGCCATTTTAGAGAAGGGAAACCAATTGGAAATGAAGCAAAAAATGATTCATGACAGGAAATAATTTTTAAAGCTAAATATTATTATTCAAAAATAAATATACAGTGTATTATTAAAAAGTAACGGAGTTGATCTATTCAAAATACTTCTTGATTTCGTATAGAGTGTTACCTTTTTAATTTCCTTCAAACCACTCATATTAAACAAAATAAATGTTCAAATAATCTAGACTCTTGGTTATTATTTATTGAGTGTGTACATAAAACTGAATACCATATTTTTTCACTACATTTTTAAGAAAGGGTATCCTTGAGAAGGGAGCTGAGAGTGTTACAGTAACGGCCCAGGCTGTTGAAATGTAATTTGGCAAAATATTTGGGTGCCATCCTCGCTTGACTTTGGTTTCGTGTGTTCCACCCGAAATGAAACTCAATCTGTCAGTCGATCCGTCTCCGTCTGTCGCCGCCCGTCTCTGCCCGTCTGTCTGTCTCTCAGCCCTGCCAGTCATGTTCTCACCTCACCCGCCCCTCTCTAGGCCTACCTACCTATAGCCCAGCGTACTTTCACCACCCAAACTCCTCATACGTGCGTTAGTCATTTTGGCACTTTCTCATGCTGTTGTCAGTCGGCTGTGCCTTTTACTCATTCGCACAGCAACGCCTACACACATATTTTCGCCACTTTTCTCCATTTTCCCTTCTTTTTTTCTTTTCCTTTTTTTGTTTCTGTGGGAGATTAGTCTGTGTACTTTGGTGTTGTTGGCGCTTCTTTTTTTTTTGAGTATTTCTTTTCCTGTTCGATTGTGCATTTAATGCCAATTTACTGTGTTGGGGTTGGACTGACAACTCTATGACTAATGTTTGCCTACCAACGAAATGAAATCAATCATGGACAGAGCCTTAACGGAATAGGCTTTTACTGAACATATGTAATTATCCGATATTTAACAAAAATTTGTGGTGTCAAGGAAACTAAATTTAAATTGTATTTTCCGATATTTTCTGAGCACATGTGCAGGGAATTTAAATTAAGTTTTAAGCATTTAAATATATTTTATTCCCCGAGTACCCATCCGGCTCGAAGGACCCATTTTTATTTTATTTATTTTATTACAACAATCTATTATTATTATTTGTTTTGAAAGCCCTTCTACTATTGAATTTAAAGCTAATAGAAGACCTATAAATTAGCCTTTTTAAACTGCTCCTGATGGATCCCTTTACTCAAAAATATAAATCATCCCGAGTCTAGACGCAATAAGAAATATTCATGCTCTAATCTCCCTTCAAGGCCAGACCGCTGTCTGCTGTCCATTTGCAAACTCATTTACAATTAAAACAACATTAATTTTCCCCTAATATGACCTCAAGCATTTCCCAGCCCGTCCGAAAATTTAAATTGCCACAGAGCAGAGCAGCAGCAGCAGGAGGACAAGAACAACAAATGATTGTCCATCCTGGAACCGCCCCCATCATCATTGCGTATAAATGCCGCAAAAAAGTAATTAAATTACGCTGCACAAACCACCGACCCGTTCCGAAACCAAACCGACACCCAAACCCAAACCCAAACCAAAACCTAAAGCAGACCAAAGCCGAAGCAAAACTTAAAATGCCACGCCTCCGCAACAAGCGTTTAGCCACGCCCACGCCATTCCCTTTGGGAGCGGGCCGTGCTCCTGCTGTGTGCGAAAATTTCGCATAATTGCGTCAGGCGAGCGCATAAATTGCCAAAGACAAGCAGCCGGGGGGCACGTGCGTATCCGCACCGAGGGGTGGACCGACCGTGTCGTGGCTGGAACCAAAGGGGAATCCATAGAAGGCCCGAAGAGGAGCGGGCCGGTGCAGCAATCAAACGCTGCACTTTGCGTGGCCATATGTCAAGCGGGCGAGTCCCACCCCGCAGAAGTGCAAGGACTCGGTTGCCATTGTCCTGGGCATTGCATGGCTGTCACTCCAAGCATCGAAGTGAGGGAGAGTGGGGCACATAGACGAAGAGGAGGAAGAGCGCCGTGCATTTTGCCAACTTAAATTATATTAAGTATGAAATATTATGCTAATTATGGCTGATTTCATTCCACGGCATAGCACAAAAGAACACGAACCCGCCGCCGCTGCAGAGACAATGCAAATGAATTAAATTTAAATGACAGGAAAAATGGAAATGAAAATGAAACGGAAAATGGGGACTCAAATTGAAATGTAATGCCAGTCGTTTGACTCTTCCTACTCACAGAACCCTGCCCTGCAGCTGTCTGACTTGTACACTTTTATGCGGAACGGGGCGTATGCGTAATTTTTGCCTTTTTCCCGCTGCGAAACGCACATACGACCAACCCTTTGGCACTTTCCGCGCACTCTAGCTGGCTGGCTCCAGCTTTTTATGTTTGAAATGGTTTTTCCATCACTTACAAATGAGAAATTAAATTATTTGCTGCTAATGTATGTGCGAGCGGATGGATGATGGCCCCCACACCCATCTGCCCGCCTCCCTTCGACGGAAATGACACAGCAAAAGACCAAAAGGGCAACCATCTGAAGATGAAATTTGTGCGCCGTGTGTCGCGTGGAAAACTAAAACTCATTTCTGGCAAATTAAACTTAAATGTGCCACGTTTTGGATGGAATGGAAGATGCCAAGCGAAATGAGTTGAAAGCGGAAAAGGAAAGGGGTGGCAGTGGGGAGATGGAGTGTGTGTGTGTGTATAAGCATCTCAAATGTGAAAATTAAAAGGCATTTCCGCAGAATGTCAGCGTCATATTGTAAAACATGAGTATTTAATTAGAAAATACTTTTAGGCAACGCGCCATGCAGACATCCACCTCAACAGCTCTCTCATTCTTGGCCGGTTTTACACGGAAAATCTAAACCATATAATTTACTCATATGATATTTTATATAATCTAGATCTCATGGTTTTTCGTTTGTTTAGGTATAAACTTTCTTAGAGTCCCGATTATACATTTTTTTACTGGAATTTCATTGAAAGAAATGAGAGTAAAATCTGTTATATATTAAAAAGTCACTTTAGATTTTACAAATTCGATACATTATCATTGAAAATCCCTTTTCGCTGTGTATCCTTCGGCATTCCCCGTGTCGATACAAGTGTGCGCCTGGCTAATGAATTCCTCCATGAAGAGTTAGCCCAAGTTTTGTGCTTGCTTTTTAACAACTTAACATAGTTTTGGTCTCGACGAGTCTCGGAGCTTGTTGCCTGCTCATGTAAGGATGTAAGTACAAAATAGCATTTTCCTTAATGGAAAACCTCCGCCTAGGCGCACAACTTTGCATGTATGCGGGATATTAACACGGAGAAACCAACAGCCAAACAGCGAACTACAAGCAGCAGCATGGTGTTGGCTGAAAGTGCCGGCCAAAACGAGGAACAGTTCACAGGGGGTTCAAACGGCAAGGATAAGGACAAGGACGACGGCGATGATGATGATGACGGTGCCGCCAACGATGATGATAATGATGATGGCTGTGTTAATGGCCAGGCATTATTCAGAGCCTCATTCCCAGATTGTCACACAGCGATAAGCGAGGGCGTGTGTGTGTACATCTAGGGGTGTATCTGATAAAGGACTGGCGGGGGGAAGGGGGAAAGTTGAGGCCCAGTGTCCACTGGCCATGTCAAAACTCATTTGCCGTTAACGAGCAGCCATTGTGCTTATAAAAGGATTATTTACAAATCACTGACTTTCAAAAATTGTCAACTGCAGGGCGGAATGCCTCAGGAACTCGACTCGACTCTCCGCCGCTTTGATGTACAATTTATGGAATTAACCCTTAAGTGCTTGCCGGCATCAGACAGCGGCCGTGGATCAACGCTCCAGTTGATTTCTTTCAGCTGATTGCGGCTGAAACGGAAACGGATCTCCACCATCCATCCATCTATCCATTCTTCCATCCTTCCATCCTTCCATCCTTCCATCCATGTACCCAGTCATCCGTCGCAGAGCAATTGTGTGCCATGTTGTGACTTGCAAATAGATTTTGCGATTTACAATTTGCAATTGATGGCAGTCGCAAATGGGTTGACTGGCTGAATGACTGACTGAGCCCGGGGATGAGTCAACTTAAGGGCGGGCTCTCCGTCCTGTCCCCCTAATTGATGCCTTTTGTTTGCCTTGCGGTCACTCTAATTGGTGTTTGCATGTGGCTCTCGAAGTCTTGTGCAAATACCAGGCTCTGGTTGACCAGCGGAAAGTAATCCTCTCCAGCCGCCCCTCCTGCACACCTCCTCAGCTTCTTTTGTAATTTTGCGTGCGTTGTGTTTGCTCATTAAACGGATTTAGTCAGGCGCAGATTCGGAATATGTTCGATCGGGTTTACTCGGTGGCTGAATGCTCTGTATTAATGGAAAAAGAAGCAATACAATTAGGAAATTAGTACGATTGTTTGTTTTTTTGTAACATACAAATTACCTCTCAACTATAACATTTATTTTGCTTTCGTAGGTATTATTGGCATGATAAAGAAAATAAATCTCAACTCCGATTTGTAACATATTTCTGCAATTAATGGAAAATGTTCTCTTCTTCAAAACTTATTAAATGTTTTTTTTTTTCAATTACTTTTAAGTATAATAGTGTTAATTTGGATAATTATCTTAAGGTGAAATCTTTTAGTTACCATGGAAATTTATTAGTAAATATCAAACAACATAGAAGCATCCATATACCCGACACGAAGTGCGTTTTATTTTTCCCTGGACAGACGTCATCAATTAGCAGCAAGTCGAGTGGCTGGCAGCCAAGTTTGCGGAAAAAATGGACAGTGGCGCAGCAAGGCCTAATGAGCAATCCGGAGCTGGCGGCACGGACTTAACGCCACTTGCGAAATCACATGTCAAAAGTTATTAGCCCGGCGTGTAATTTGTGCCGGGCTGATTACCGAAATGTACATGAAACAAATAAACAAAGTCATTTGGCGGTGGCAATAACAAAATTCGCTGCCAAAAAGTTGCGATGCTACACGCCCTTTACTTAGCCACTGTCATTGCCAAAAATCCTGGGCCAAAGTCGGTGGCCCGGTGGTCTCACTCCCCCTGATTCACGCTGTCAATATATGGTGGCAACACATTTCCTCGCTTAATATTTTTTTCTCCGTGCTGAGGCAAGTTTCGCCTTGGCTCCTGTCGCTATTGCTGTTGCTGTCTGCGAGGACGTGAGGGCGTTAAACTCATACATCACTTTGGCCCGGCTTCCAGTTCCCGGATTCCACGATATCCTCCATACATGTCCTGGGACGCTGTTGGCAGGCTCCGTAACTGACTTGCCTGCTGCTGTTTGTCTTGGTCTGGCGCGTTTTTCTCGCACCGCGATGTGTGTCAAGAGTTGCCAATAAAAGCAGCCACCCAATGCTCAACCCGATCCCGCCGCTCCCGCTGGGCTATTGAAAATGAATTTATAACGCATACGTCATGTGAGCCAAGGCGGAGTTCGCAGTTTATTGCATTTGTCGCTGGCATTGCAGAACTTCAATAAATTATTTTATTGCGACAGTTATTTTGCTTGCTTTGCTCTCGCAGTCGCTTTTTATGAATTCGTTCAGCTCGCAGACACATCGCAGCCGTATAACCATGAGCATAAGTGCGATATACTATACATGTATGTGTGTCCATGTGTGTCTATATCCATAAGTTTGTCCATCTGGCAGGAGCTAACTTTCTGTCAGCTCGCATTTCCGTTCGCTCTGCACTCAAGCCGCCTCTTCCTTTGGCAGCAAAATTGCAAATGACTTTATGAATTTGTTCTTACGACTTGGACAAGCTCTGCCCTGATGACCCCTGAAAGGCGAAGCGTGTTATAGTTGTCTTCAACCTTATCTCGGAATGAAATTGATTCCGCACTCATGCTGTTACTGGGAGGAGACATAAACTTGGAATTGCATAATAAATTTGTGCACGAGCATAATGAGACGCTGAATGATTTCCGCTGGTGTATTGCTTACAGAAGGAGGAATCGGCTGACAATTGCTACAAGTGCAAGTCAGTTTATAAGGCATAAAAACGATGTTGATTGAAACGAAGACAGCTCCGATCCGAGCCGATCATTTTGCGGCCATGTCAGGAGGCATGGGACCCCGGCAAAGTCCCATTTCAATCGAGCATTAAACACACTTTGTCAGCCATAAAGGGAAAAAACACTTTCGTTCTCCCCTTCATCAAAAGTTGACACTTTCCGAGTTAACCTTTAATGAAAAGGCCAAACAAGGCAGCCACCTCGGGGGCTCATTGTGAAATTACCCAAAGCGTAAAGCAGCAGCAAAAAAAAAAAAACGAGGGGAAAAAATAAGAAAATGGAACTCGACTGCCTTTTAGTATGGCCAGAGGCTACGAAACTCTCCCTTTTCTCTGTTGGCATCCTAGTCAAAGAGGCAATAAGTAGCAAAAATTACGCTAAACGTGGCAATTTCCTCGCAAATTGCACAATATATATACAAAGCCGGTGCTCCTAAATACGCATGTCTGGGCGGGAAGCTCAATTTAACTATGAAGAGGAAGTTTTTTGCCATCCGAAGGCGAAGCTTTAATACCCTTAAATAGTATACTATTTTATAAATTATTTTAAGACGTGGCATTGAAAAAT
This sequence comes from Drosophila seguyi, assembly GCA_008042675.1. Classification (NCBI taxonomy): domain Eukaryota; kingdom Metazoa; phylum Arthropoda; class Insecta; order Diptera; family Drosophilidae; genus Drosophila; species Drosophila seguyi. The sequence goes on along the minus strand of VNJU01009647.1, from coordinate 89,119 downwards.
CGTAACCTATTGTCATAAATCAAGTAAGACAACATGCAGATAATAATAATAAACTTTGTTTTGTTTTATTTTCCATAAACTTTAACTTCCTTTTGCAATTTTTATAGCCGATGACTGTTATTAATATCTGAATATCTTTTACAAAATATGACTTAAATATAAATATACCGTTTTTCTGATTATTTGCTAGTAAAATATGTATCATTTTCTTTCGGACTAACTTAAAAATTAAAGAAATACTGTAGTGTAATAACACAGTATATTTTAATACATATTTTTCTTAATTGTTCGACTGAAATGTTAAATAACTTTTTCATCGATATTACTAAAAACTATTGAATAAAATGTCGTATTTATTTTGAATAAATATTTACAAAATGAAAGATTATTTTCTAAAGCCGATAAAGGTCTCTCTTGAAGTAGTCACTTTTTAGGCAAACAAAATACTCTTATTATGCCATTCAGGTGACAAATCGGCTGAGACCTTTACAAAAAGGGCATAATAAGCCCCATAGAGCAGCGTGGCAGGTATTTTTCATACGTCAAAGTACAACGCACCCATAACGGGCACTCTGCAGATGCCCAGGTAAAATAGCAGGCCAGGTGGCAAGCTGAAGCCTGTCAATTTCCCCATGGCCCCACATGACGCGAAAAAGAGGAGGCAGGACATGAGGCCAGGAGGCCAGGGTTCATGTGGCTGTGGCTGTGGCAGGAATCGGGCGATATTTTAATGCGTGTCATATTTGATTGATGCCATCGCACGGGAACGGTGCGGCGGAGCCGTGGAACAATGTCAAGCGTTTAACATTGCCCAGGGCGCCACTCAAAGTGTCAAGGCAGCAGGCGGGCCCCTGCCACTCTCCCTTAACCCCCGGTTAGCTTCCAGCTCCCCCGCGAGTCACCTTCACTTCCGACCCGCTTTTTTCGCCCTGCAAAATTGCCCCTGCAGGTATGCAATGAAAAAGTGCGTACGCAAGGCTCATTGTTTGGCGCTCTTCTGCGAATGAATCAGTGGGTGTGTGGGTGAGTGAGTGAGTGAATGAGTGAATGAGTGTGTGAGAGTGCCTCTGCTTTATGTAATTTAACTTGGCAGTTTGTTAACAATTTTATCAGGCCCGAGATGTAGCTCCCGCCGAATGGCTCTGCCCCAAACACAAATGTGTATGCCTGGGTGTAGCCATAATTTATGCTCAGACTAAGTGCATTAGGTTTCGACTGTTACTGCTTGCTGGTGCTGGAGCTCTTAGTTGCCTCCCTCCCCCTCCAGCGCACTTTCCCCCGGAGGCAGACTCAATTATTTGTGGCAATTGACGACGGCAGTTGTGCCAACTAATTTGACTTGAGCGGCATATTGTAGGCAAACAGGGAAACCTGCATACATATGGGCACAAGCGCAAGGGCTCTTATTTAATTACGCCAAGAGGAGTACACTACGAGGCAAATGGCATAATGTTTAGAGCAATCTTGGGAACATTAAATAGGGAATTACTTATGGGTACATTGAACACCTTCTTAAAAGTGTAACCTTCCACACGAACATATTTAAAACAGTTTTAAACCTCAAATAATGAATTAATATTTATGTTACTGGAATTGGTATCTTATTGTATATTTTGACAAAGTTCCAGTGTGTATTTATGGCTAAGATCACTATCATTGTCACAGCATTTCCCCCAGTGCCTGCTCTACTATGCTACCTGTGTAGCCAGGTAATGGCCGCTTTTGATTAGTGGGATAAGCGAATTAACCCGCGTCAATTAGTAATTATTAACCCGGTCAGTAGCCAAACCGCTAACCCCATCCAACGCCAACATCAATGTAGCATCATTAACCGCTCTGTCTCTGTGTATTTTCCAACCTTCACCTCTCTCCCCACCACCATCCATCTCCATTTCTGTAACCATCTCATCCGGTATTCATCTTATTAGCCCCACTGTAACCCGCGCACACATTAGCATTCATAGTCCCCGCATCTCCCCACGCGCTCTACCCTCCTCCGAACTTGGCCAAGAGTCCGTTCTTACCTTTCTCTGCTGCTCGTTTCTCGCTCTTTTGCAGGATGGACAACGTGGCCATTTAGAGGGCCTGGCCTCCGTCTATTGTGAGCTGCTAATGGCTCCCTTCGGGGACATTCTCAGCGCCATAGAGCGGGCGCGCCAGGCGGCCTGGGCGGAGCGGAGTCCGCTGCACGGCGTCGGCGCCCAGCTGCTGGGTGGTGGCGGGGCCGGCGGCAGTGGGGCGGGCGGCAGCACGGGGAGCGGCAGCGGCGGCGCGGCCAGTGGTGGCAGCGGCGGCAGCAGCGCCGGGTGCGGTGCAGGAGGCAGCGGTGGCGGCAGCAGCGGCGGCATAGGTCTGCACCACCGGCAGCAGCACGGCCATCGCGGCCACTCGATGCACGGCGCCGGTCTGCCCAATAGTCATAGCCAGCCCATTTACGTGCCCGGAAAGTACTCGGTATGTATGACGATGACCCGGAACCACCACCACCTCACCCTCAGCCTCATACTCCCGACACTCCACTCACCCAACAAAAGAAAAGCCATTAGAGGCGACACCCGACCACCCCACCACCCTACCACCCCAAGGAAAATATTTACAAGATCCGAAACGAAAACAGAACGAAATTCCACCAAAATTGATGTTGGCGTTGCAAAAATAAAAAAGCAAGAGAAATGAAAACCATTAAGCATCTATCCGAGTAAATCTATTTAATTGTGTGTTAAAAATACTGTGTAAATATTTTTTGCCTGCTTGAGTACTCCACCTTCATTTGCATGCCGCTGTAGTTGTGTCTCCCCCCGCAAACAATTCCAAACAAGTCACTAATTTCCCACCCCTGACCCACCCTTCTTGCAGCCCTCGAGTTGTCTGTCCGACAAGGAGGAGGACGAGATCTACGGCTTCGGCTACGGCGTCTTCGCCCCGCGAGTGGCACGCGGCGGACTGACTCAGCAGCAGCAGCTCCTGCAGCAGCAGACGCTGCAGACGCAGCAAAGCATCCAGCAGCAGCAGCAGCAGATGCAGATGCAACAGCAGCAGCAGTTACCAATTGTGCCAGGACAGCCGCCGCAGGTGGGAGCGCATCAGCACCAGACCCTGCCTCCGAACGTAGCCCACATGAACTTTGTGCAGCAAAAGTGAGTGTGTGCTTTTCCTCGAAGGACCATAATAATTCTGAATCTCTCTTTAACAGCTGCCTAAGTCCGAGATCTGCGTATTTTTATGAATTTCCACCGACAGCAGGTAAGTTAAGACATCACAGCAAGCATATCCTGGCAGAACATAGTATTGAGGCATACTTAAATTTTCCCGTACTAAGATCGGTTATGTCGTAGAAATGTTTACTAAATATATATAAAAAAAGCAGGCAAACTCAGTTACTTACTTGCTTATTTATTGAGTTAAAAAGCCATTTGGCCAGGCTTTCGTTTAAAATTCTATCGAAAATGTTGACTCCCGCCCACTGCCCGGGTATGCAAATGCGAAAAAAAGGAGATAATATGTAAATCAGCCATCGTCAAGTCGAATTCCCTCACTAATTCAATTTCTTTCATTTTCCGACGACTTCTCCAGAGGGCCGCGAGACAAAGAAACGCACAACGCTGGCCCGACTGCTGAAAGGCTTGAAGACTGTCAATCGACGGGATCGGAACAATCAGCAGAATGGCGCCCAGGCCAGGGTAAGTACTCCCCCGAATGCCTTTTCCCGATTCCCCCGATTCCCCGAACTGAAACTCATTTTCGCGCTTCGTTTTATGACCGCAAGCAAATTGTTTGTCCTGTCCCGCAAGTTCTGTCCCCAGCTCCCACCGCTCCAACTTCGGCTACAGCCACGGCAACAGCCTTTCATTTGAATCAACTGCTGCGGTAATTCTTTCAATTTATTTGCTCGCATTTCGTTTGGTTTCCTTTTCCGTGAATTTCCTTCTTCTAGGCTGCCATTTTATGACTTTCTGCGTCTTGACTCGGCCCGTTCTCTGTACTCTGTGCCCTGGGAAGCACTGGGAAGCATACTTAATCTTGGCCCTGGGGACATGTAAATTTTTATGCGCGCAGCTTCTCCTTTTGCCAGCTGAAAAGGTTAAAAATGTTTTGCCAGCGGCCATGTCTACATTGCCACTTCTCATCCTGGCTGCACCTTCCCTCTATCCCTTCTCCTCCCCCTGCGAGTTGCTGTACTCGCTTTATCTGCACCGCTCACAAAGGATTCATTCAGCGCCTTTGATTAGAGCAACCTTTGGGGAAAAGCATCAGAGACACAGACGGAGACGGACCTGGAGCCAGCTGCTATGGGGCTGGCGCAGGCGGCACTATTCTTGAGCCTGGCAATGAAACTGCGGCCGGGAGCGGAGATAACGTGGAACAGGACGGCGACGCTGCTCATAAATAAGCAAGGACATGCATAAATTTTTCACAAGCAGCGCAGAAAAGAATAAATAAGGGAGAAAGGAGAGGAAAAATATAAATAATAAACTGCCGGGGAGAAAAAGGCGCTCGGCTGAGAGAGAGAAAAAAAAAGCGAGCCCGGCCAGGACCTGCTGCAGATAAGCGCAGGAAATGACTGAGGATATGTGCCTAAGTAGCGGCATCCTACTCAGCACCATGGCAGCAGCCCTCGCCTTTCAAAATATAATTAAACAGCACTCACCTGGACCCTGGGTCGGGGCCATGTGTTCTGGCCTCTCCCACCTGATTTGGTATTTATGATAAGAAAACAAACGCATTAAACAGCTACCCGAGAAGGGTCGAAGGCCGACCCTAACCTGACCCTTGACTCGTTATTAATTAAAAATTAAAGCCCCGCTGAAAGGTGTGAAATACAAAATGGCGTCCTAATGGCGATAAAGCACGATGCTGGCTGTGGCCCCCTTTCAAGGAGTCCTTGATTTATGAGCAGCCTTTCGCCCTACTCCCGCTCCCATTTCCCATAGCCCCTCCCCCGCGTAGCCTTTGTGCATACTTGAGAAAGTTAATAAGCCAGCGATTGGGCCAGAGCCTCCCTTGGCCGTAAAATGAATTTAAAACTTTGCCCTAAATTGATTCTTCTTCGCATCCTTTCAGGCGGCCAACGATCGTCTGAGGCACTTTCAAATGATAAACGGCGGAGCTGGCGGACAGCAGCACAGTTTCGAGGAGACAATCCATAGGGTGAGTAGTAATTGGTAACTGCCCGGAAAATATTGTTATTTAGTATCATTTTAACGTAATATTTATTGTAATTAAAAGCAAATAGACAAAAATAGTAAAGAATATGGCCAGGTTCCAAATAAAAATCCCAAAAGATTAAATATAAATGAAAAGAAAAAGCTTTTCAAACCAGATGATGAATTGGTAACTTTCGTCCTGCTGAAGAACTATATTTTCTCGGTCTTTATCCACGTGACAAGTGTGATGTTTGGTTAGTTAGAATGGCTGGAATAGTCGCATAAATATTTATGCAGCAAATTTAACAAGCTGCTGTCGCTACCGGTGTTGCTGTTGCTGCTTCGTGGCTGCTGTTGCAACAGCTGCGACGGCCAACAAAATTTTTACTTGAACAACAACAAAAAATTTGCACAAACTGCAGCAGCAACAGCAGCAGCAGCAAGAACTCGCTGCAAAGTTTCGTAGCCAACCCAACGGAGGCCCCCCTTTTGACTGCATTTGCAATGCAATTTCAACACGAAAGCTGCGGCTGTTGCTTTTGAGCACGTTTACCTGTAATGGCATGCCGGCAGCAACACCAACAACTACAACAATTGCAGCAGGAGCCAGCCCGAGGAAGAGGATGAATGAGGACGAGGGCGAGGACGAGGAAGTGGCAGCGGTGGATGCATGCAACATTTAAAAGTTCATTGCCGTCAACATTCATTATTAATGACAGCGCGCACGGCGCCAAACTAAAAACAAGCAGCAAAATGCAATCAACGGCGACAGCGGCAGCAACAACAGATAGACAGACAGCAGCAGCAGCAGCGCCTGCAACACCTGAAGCAACAGCAGCTGTAATGGCAACAACAATAGTTAGCAAATGCATAATGCATAACCACACACACTCCGGAAGATTTCCCCCAAAAACCCAACCCATCCGGGGACGCCGCTTTTCATTTGCAACCTCAAAGTATACTTTAAAATTTTCGTTTGCCAAGAAATTAGTTGCCGCATCCATAAATAAACAAAGTCACTCAGTAAATGACAACAATTTTCCAATTGCAGTTGAAGGTACAGGAGGCCATGCGGAAAAAGGAAAAATTCCAGCGTGAACACGAGGAGGTAAGTGACTCGAGACATGTCCGAATATATTTAGATACTCGCATCCCGGCCACTGCAACCGCAAGGCCCAAGATTTATGCATCCAAGATGTTCATTCCAAAATTGATAAATGCAAATGGCAAACATTTGCGTTGCTGTTGTTGGCCAGGGATAAATCAAGCCTATTTGTTCCGGGCACTTTTCACAAATTAAATAAACATAAAACACTCTCGGCCCAAAGTGTGAGCCAGACGTTCTGGCAATTCCAGTGCCTTGAAGGCTGCTCTATTTATTTCCCAGACTCCGTATCCTTGCATTTGCATTTGCATGCACTAAATACACAAGCAGAAGGAACTGTTGCAATTGTACAGGCCGAAAGGTTGTGTTTGCCCTGCAGCTCTGGTCGTGGATACAGTGCGTTTCGGTGTGAGAATGCTCAGGGAGACATTTCAACAAAATGTTAGTTGGTCTGAGCAAATAATGAAGCGAATTCAAAGGGAAGATATGAGTCAAACGAGACTTCTGTTGCACTGGAACAGGTTACAGCTGATACTAACTGAGAAAAGCTGACTCTTTTGGTAAACAGCAGTTTCCAAAAAAAAAATGCGTTAAATAAATATCCTTAGAAAATAAGAAGATAGTAAATCTTATAATAAAATGAAGCTCGGTAGGCTGCCTTAGCAAACCCAAGTTTCAGACAAAACATATTAACCATAAAAGCAGCCATCATAAAAGGTGTACTACCAACTTTCCTCTTATTATTTTTGCCCATTTGTGTCCAGCCACAATCATAGAACTTTCAGTTAATTGTCAAATTAAATATATATCTACTCTCCCAACCGCCTTATAGTTGCGTCATGCACTGTTTGAGTTCTTATTTGTATTTGTAATATAAATGCTACGACTCCTGCATGCACAAGCCAATTAAAAAAGCTATTAAAAATATTTGATATAAAAACAGCAATTATTCCAAGGCATAAAAGCCGAAGACCGAGCCGGAAAGCTCTGTCCCAGTCCCAGTTCCCGTCCCCCCCACAGCCCAAACTCGGCCCTCCAAATAAATGTGCGAGCAAACATGCAAAACAGACGCAGGCAAAATGTTAAGCACATAGATACACACCAACACACTGGCACTGGCACCAAAAGCAGGGCCAACAAAAACAATGAAGTGCGACGTGGCGAATGATAAACTTTTGTCTGTCATACAAAACAAAAAAAAAAACAAGACTTTCCACACTTGAAAATGTTGTCCGAACGAAGGACATGATAAAAATACTCGTTGCTGTGTGTGTCTGTGAGCTTGGCAAGTGTGAATGGATGGGCGTGTCGCTGAAAGAGAGTAACTTATTTATTTATATGCCAGGAGAATTAGTTGTGAACGCAGACCGAAGTATTTCTGACTCTGATTGATAATGTAAACCCGAGATTTACCAGCTCTATCTCGTTGTGAACGGCACTCAGATTCATTAGGCATGGACTCAAAATCCAAATCGATTAGGGAAATCATCTACCCTTGGCACTCGATGTCCTCAATCAGCTTGGCAGCCGGCCCAGTTAATTATGCCAGTTATCAGGCTTAATGATGGATACACAGCAGACAGCAGATGCGGACTTTTACACGCAGCACCCAGAGACATGAATGCACAGAGAGAAATAACTATAGATAAACTATTGAATTTATCGCTGCAAGCATCGTAAGAGACTTTAGAACAATGTTTTCTGTTGGTCCTTCGAGCCGGACGTGTATGTTGTGTTCATCCGTTTAGGGAATCCACTAATTGTTTGATATTTTGACGAAGCACCTTTTTTTTCCGCCTGTGTACTCGCACAAACTGCGTTGCTGCACGACAATTTGTCGACTGTTTGCCAGTCCAGGAAAATGTGTGCTGCTCCTAAGCAAGGGCAATAATTTTTGTGCATAAATGAAAAGCACACACAAGGTGGGGGGAGGGATTGCGATATGGGCTGGGGTGTCGCATTGTTATTGTTGTTAGTGCTGCTGCTGCTACTGCTGCTTCTACTGCTGCTGCTTAACTTGTGCAAACAGCATTCTGTTTGTCTAATTGTAATTGCTGTTTTTGCAGAACACCCCTCCCACCCACATGGACGGGAGGCTGTTCACGAGCTTGTTTTCCATTTTGGCAAGGAAAAGCTGGAGAAAAAAGAAAGCTGCTGTTGTGTGTACCTACGAGCAACATGAAATATTTATGATGAGACAGTAGAGGGTAGAAGTTCCTTACATCTCCTCTTTTTTTTTTGTAGAGAGTAGAGGGATCCTTGCATTTGGCCCAGCAATTAGGCAGGCGACCCCAGGAACCTCAGATGTGATTAGAATGCTAAGGAAAGTTTCCGTGTGTCTTGGCCACGTAAATTTCAATTTGCCAACTGGTGTGTATATCTAGTCAATTGTGTGCACAGATGCTGTGGGGGCCATATAACACACCGCCCCGACAATCCGGCAGTGCCATTTGAATGCATTTTTAATGCGGACTGGCCAAAAAAGCTTTTAGCTAATTTTTCAGCGCCCCGCTTTTATTGCCTCTATTTCTGTTTCGGCTTCTGTTCGCCCGCCGGCCCTGGCATGCTTTTCGCTGGCTGCCAGCAGCAGAACACATTTTCATATATGCTTTCGGAATTAGTATGCCGCGCACACAGAATGCCATTATGCTGCAGGACACTCAGGACATGCCAAAAAGATATACAGAAAGCGAAAGAAGCAACGAAAATAGAAACAAGTAGCACATTCTAGTAGTTCTGCTTGCGCTGGCAAAATTGTTTTAGTTTTCAAATGGAATTTTGTAATTTTAACGCCTTTGCCAGCTACGCGAGCCTCACTGACGACTGCCTGGCTGACTGACTGACTTGGCTAATAAGATGCCAGCCGGGCGAAGGAGTCGCCAGCTTGAGGGTTGACAACATTTCGTCCTCGCCTTCCCCAGTCGTCCTTTTATTTCGCACAGCAGTCACGTTTGGCATGCAGACAAAGTGCTGCCCAAAAACGAGCAAACATGCATGCAAACCCGGGGCGGAGGCGTCGCCTTCAATACGGAGAAGTTTTATCTAGTTATAGTCAGTCTGGCGACGACAGAAGCTGCCAAAGTTGGCCATGCCGGGAAGTCGCAACTTTCCCTGACCATATAAAGTTGGAGAAGACTGCTTATTAGTCTTGATTAGAATAAGTCCATGTCTCGGTTCGGGAAAATGTGACATCTCCCGGAAACTGGATCACCGAATTTATTTCTTGCTAAACTCGATTTGCCTTCAGCCGGCATATGCATTGGGTTTTTATAACTTTAAATGTATGTGTTAGAAATGCGAGTTCCGGAAGATACCCTTTAAAATTACCATTTGTAAATTATATTAATGAAAAGTGCCCAAAACAAGACATGTTCCAATGCAATTAAGACAAATTTCGTGCGAAGGATAATCTCATATTACTCTCTATCTTTGACAGATCTTGCGTGACATTCGACAGGGGCTGTTGCAAATGAGTCGCGGCGAGGGACGCATGGGTAAGTGGCACAAAGAAGGACAAAGAACAAAGCCAAGGAACAGGAAAGTCGGCGGATGGATAGGAAGAGCTTGGGGAAAATCTAGGCGAGTGTCCCGAAAAGTATGCAGCCTGGAATTTTACACTTGAAGTGCTTCTGCTGCGAGTTGCAACTGCAGCATAGGGCGTGGCACTGCCCGCCCGTCTGGCGAGCGTCACTTGCATAAGCGAGCATAAAATCTTATGTCCGTTTCCGGACCAGAATCCGAACATAAGCCCCTTACTAAGGACCACGGACTCGGCAGCTGGAGCTGGTGCCGGAGCAACTTGTGCTGCTCGCATGTGGCAAATGGCATTGCAAGTTTTGTGTGCAACGTGGCGTATAATAATATTGTGTTGCAGCCCATTCTGCTGGCTCTGCACATTTTTGGGGGCGCTCGCAAACTTTTTAAAGCTCTTCCTCCGCACAGTCTTCCCTCATCCTAATCCTTGAGCCGTACTTGCGACTGCTAAACTCGGTTTATTCCCCTTGCAGACGATACGTACATGTACGACGAGGCGCTGAGAACGGGCGTCGGCATGGGCATCGCCGGCCTGGGTGCCATACCCATGGGAGGAGGCGGCGGTGGCGGCGGCGGAGGAGGAGCAGCTGCCCATTACGCGGTGAGTGCGCTGCATCATCAAGGTCATTGGTATGACGAGCCGCCCTACGAGAGCGATCCCGATGACTTTCTCATGGCCGGGCTCAACTGCGGACCAGCGGCCACTATACAGGTGAGTGTCCTTCTTAAGGTACTTCTTAAGGTATTGAAATTGAATTAGAAGATCCCCTTTAGGTTCAGTTAAGTTATTAATAGATACTTAAAGCATATATAGTATGCACAACAAACTACTTTTAAAAAAAACCTGTAGTAAAACGGAAAGCAACCATAATATGAAGCTAACAACCCTTTTTCCTCTGTCTGAAATATGTTCAACACTATGAGATGAAAGTCTGTCGGGTTATGTCATCCTCTGACACAAAAAAAGGAATTGGCAGCGACAACATTGTCGCAGTTGCAATCACATTCGAAATTTATGCGGCACATCCTGTGACGCCGTTAATTCTGGTTACCCGGCGAACTCCAGGGCCAGGTTCAAACCCGATCCAATGCCAGTTCCTTTACCAATTTCAGCGGCAACCCGCTTTGATTTCTCAGTGGAATTTGCCAGCCACAAAAGCTGTGAGGGAGGAGGAGACCTTCCGCTTCTCTATTCGTTTTTTTTCTTGGCCCCTCTACGACTTTGGTTTTCCTCAGCGATTTTCGCTTTGTGGCTTTTTCTTCTATTTGCTTTATTAAATTATACGCTGAATATATTTTTGTGCTGGCGCATTGATTTCTACCCACTTCGATTTGTATGTCCATGTCCTTTGGCATTTGCACGCTTCCTTGTGGCCCGCTCCTTGGGCTGTGTGCATAACTCCGGGACAAACTGCGACTCGAACTCACTTTATTTTTATTGACAGTCAAAAAGTGCATAATTCTTGTTGACTCGCTCGACTCTGACTCCCACTCTGATTGTGGATTGATCTCGGTGGAAAAACTCTGAGACGACGCGACGTCTTGAGACTTTTTCTTTTGCATAATTCTCTTAGCTCCCCCTTGACTTATTCCTGACTTCCGGGGAGTTGCGCTTTTGTCGGAACGCATTAGGCAAGTTATCGACATTCGGAGACCGGGATCGGGGTCTAGGACTGCGACTGAGACTGAGGCTGCGGAATTTGTTTTCTTAGTCAATTGAAATCACTCAACGCTGAAGCGTTCTCCCGAGCCGCCCCCTTTCGGGGCCTTTTGTGCGGGCCTCTTTCGCTTGGGCCCCTTTGATGTGGCCACGAAATTTGTTTAAAATTGAAATGAAACTTTTGCGGTTCTCGGGAAAAGGTTATCGGACCGGAGTAGCCGGAGATAATGCGGCCGAAACGCATTGAAATTGAATTGTTTGGGGCCAGCCTTTGATCAGAAACTGGACCCGCAAATCGTTTGACATGATATGGCTCTCGGTATCCGACCGATTCCCAGCTCTGCATACCGAAAATACTGCGGATTAAACCAACCCGAAAGACGAAAAGGAGCATGCCGGTTCGGAAAATCTAATTCTGATTTTCGGGGGGGTCGGCCTCTGACGCTTTTCCAGGCTCCCTGCGCACCCAAAAAACTTTGCTGCATTGCCTAAATTAAAAACGAGAAAACTTTGCAATTTCCGTTGCCAAACAAACATACGCAAAATATAAAAAAAAAATCCCTGCGAAAGAAACCAAATTTGCGTTCACTAAATTTTAAATTCCAAGCCGAACCCGGCAGCCACATCAAATCAGTGCAACAAAAACAAATATAGCGAAGCAACAGCAAATAAACTCGCTCCTCGCCCTGTCTCACTCTCCCCGCTCTCCCTCTCTGTCCCACTCACGGCCTCATAAAGTTTTATAACTTTGTTAATTTTTCATAATTTTGTTGCTCTACAGCGGCCAACAAATTCTACTTGAATGCTAATCCCCATGTTGTACGGGCTCTCTATCTCGTTCTCTTGTTAGGGATAAATACACAGGGAAAAAAGATATGGACAGAATAGGAAAAGGACCTTGAACAATCTGTAAAAACTAAACAAACTGTCTGAAAGTAGTGGGTATTTTCTTTATAATGTATTTACCATTGGTTGTCCTTGTAATATAATAATTCTTAAAGACGCAGGGGAAAGTCATTTACACTTACTACTTTATTTACTATTCACCATAACATAACTAGATGAATAAACTGTTAAAAATTCATGTTATTAGTTAGTACCTATTCAGAATTATAGGAATCCCTTTTCAACTTTCCAATTACAGTAAAATGTACACACAAATACATATATATTTATAACTAAACTTAAACCTATTTTATCTTAATTTATAGCTGCAAAATTTCTTATAAATATCTTATCTTATTCTCGATTTTAGATGGCGTTTTTCCCCCAGTGTATGTATGCCCCTCACTCACGGTTCTCCTCTCCACTTCTTTTGCAGGGTGGCCGGGTGCGCTTCTCGAATAACCGCGAGAGCACGGGCGTAATTTCATTAAGATCCGCCGGAGATATTTCATTGCCGCAACGTGGACCGCCGCGTAGAGGTCTTATCGTGCCGCAGCAGCCGCCAAATCCACCGACAATAATACCCTTAACGCACGCCAGGTGAGTACAGCCCGCGGGGGCGGATGTTGGGGCGGGGACGGTAGTCCTGGCTGTTGATTGCCATTATTATTTGCAGTTGAGTTTATGGCCAAAGGGCCGACACGAAGGTGGCGCATTAATAAATAAAATGGTCCAGCCCCCGACCTCGTCCTCGTCCTCGTCCTCGTCCTCGGATTTCAGATTTCTGACGACGACGGTGATGATGATGGGCCGGGGGCGTGAGCAGGAGTGGGCAGTTATGATATGGCAAACAACAATTGCCGAACCCTTTCTCGACTCTTTTTCCTGTTTTCCTGCCCACTTCAAAGGCCAAGGAGAGAGGTGATCATTGAACCATAAAACTGGGCCACAAATGTGCCCAGTCCGCCGTGAAAAGGCCAAACATTTGGACCAGCAAACACTAATAGCTGACCAAACCGAAAGCAATCAAACAGCTCAAGTCTGGCATCTCGAATTTATTTGTCAATCTGAAAAGGTGCGTCAAAGGACGGCACCCAGGTCCCAGACAGACAGTCAGCCAGGCAGCCAGTAAGGCAGGAGAAAAAGCCAGAAAAAGGGTAGACTTCACTTCATTAGTGCGGTTATCGAAGGTCTGCAGCCAGTGGAATGAATGAACGAACGAATCGCTGAACGGAGGTATGAATGAGGGAATTAGTGAGTGAGTGACTGAGTGAGTGACGAGCGAACTTGACTGGCAGACGGCACACATATCGAAACGCATCGGAGCGAAAGTCATCAATTTCATATTGTTACGCATGCCACACTCGCCGTACAGGGAACCCGGATCCCGGATCCCGGATTCCGAATACAGAATACAGAATCCTTCCCTTCCTGCGACGGGGTCAAAACCAATAAGAGCAAGACAGAGACAGGCCAGGACACTTGAATGAAATGGCATTATTGCTACTTCAACGCCAATCCACGAGTCAGAGTAGCAGCAGGCAGCTCCTGCTCAATCAGCCAGCTATAGGTAGACAGCAGGAGCGAAAGAGGAGGCCGGCTCCTCTCCATTGTCGAGTTGCGTTTTCCACACGTACGCATACAAAGGACTTGCTGAAATAACTTATACGCCTCGTGCGCCGCTGGGGCCCCCTAACGGCGAGGCAAACGCTAAGAAAAGTTTTTCTTCTCACGAAATGCGGGAAAATACGAGCTGGAAAGTGGAGAAAGGGAAGGTGGAAAACAAACAGCAGAGGCAACCAAAAGTGAAAATCTCAACAGTGCTGAAGCGAAATGGCAAAGGAAAATCAGCCAGGAAAAAAATAAGAAAAAGATATCAAGTATTTATTTATATGACCTTTGTTTGCCACTCGACCTCGGGTCGGGTCGGTGTCCCAAGCCAACATTTCGGCCCCTTCGACACCTTCTGCCTCTTCGGTTATTGTTTGCCCTCAAAATGTTTGCCACCCACGAGTTTAAAGTTATTTTTGGCCATTGTCAGGGGCAATTTCGGGCCGATTGACAAGGCGGAGCAAGAAGGTTTTATTGGAATTACTTACTAGGAAAATGTCCAAAGTACAAAATGAAACGAATAGCTTTATAGATTGCATTTCTAGTTGCGAAAGAACAAATTATAAAATGTACTCTATTGGAGAATGGATTTAATTAAATGTTTAAAATATTTGACGTTTGTATTCGTGCCAGTAGTTTATTAGATTTTATTGCAGAAAAGGTCATTCGATAAAAGTTATATAAAAAAAACTTGTGGAGATGTAAGCATAGGTTTTGATAAACGTTTCTAAAAGTGTTATTTGAGACACCAAATTCAATGTAAATATGATTGTGAATACTTTTCGACACCTTTTTAGGGGTGATGATTTCTGTGGGTATTTGAATATTTATAGCAAAAACAATTTAATAATACATCTTACATTTTATATTTCCTATATGTTTTTCAGATCTCATGACCGTGAGAGCGGCGACTATGCGGGCTCCATCTCAGACCTTCAAAGCGTTACCTCCAGGCTCAGTGCGGTGTCGGTAAGTGCCGAAGTCCCTTTTGCCCGGCTGAAACGGGCTCATTTAACTTTCAGCCCCAACTCCAACTCCAACTACTGCTCCAGCTGCATCCGATGCGTCTAAATTGATTAAGTGCTCTTTGTGACAAACAAACTTCGCTTTCGGTCTGGTCGAAAATGGACGATAGCAGGAATGCACGTAGATAGGGAGAAATAAAAACGAAAACACAGAAACTGGAAAAGCTTTTTAGCCAAGTTGTTCCTCCGCTTCCGTGCTTATTTCTCCTTGTTTTCCTTTCGGCGCTGCAGCTGGCTTTGGAGTTGGCACTTAATCCAGCTAAACGCTGTCGGAATACGAGCATCGGAAAATGAGATTGGTCGACCATTTCATTTGCAAAGTTGACTTGCCCCGCCGACTTGGCTAATATGGCAACGACGCACTCAATCCGCTTTTCTCCTCCCTGCCCACAGATCGGCACCAACAATTGCACGGCCCGCTACCGGACGCTAAGCGGCGGAATCGGGGAGTCGCCGTCGCTATCGCCCAGCCCTTCGTCGGATTACGAGGACATCGGAGCCACCAGGGGCCATGGGTGCCTGCCGCCCAGCCTGCTGGCGGCCAAAGCCAAAAAGAACGGACTGCCGCATGGCAAGGCGAACACCATTTGCCAAAAGGCCACGGTGCATCATGTAAGTTAATTAAACGCTAATGCCGACTAAGCCGTCGCAGATGGAGAGTGGAGGGATGAGCTGGCAGGATCTCCATGGAGGAGCCGGCCAAGTGCATTTGCATTTGCTTTTGCATTGGCCAAGTAGATGCTGCAGCCACGGAGATTTTGTTGACACATTCCGTGGCCGGTCGGCGAAAATGTAATTAGCCATTGGCCAACGGCGCTTTGCATATGCAATTGGCTCCAACTAGGCCTCATAATGGTCCTTGACTTGAACTCTTTGCCGCCGCATGCACTCTAAATGCAAATGCCATTTTAATGAGTTTTTATGGCCGCGTGCACAGGCCTCCTCCTGACTGCCAGCCAGTGGTAAAAGCGAAAGTTCATTTCGACCAACTTTCTGGGCTAGGCTGGTCGCGAGGCCTGCCAAAAAAAGATGAGCAAAGTTTCGAGGATGCAGCAGCGGGCTTAGAAGCCTTAGAAGCTACGCAGTCAAGGTTAAAAATAAAATAGAGACACATAAAGAAATGACTTGGACTTGGAGTACATTAAATATTAAGCGAAGGATTCATTAGAGGATTTATAAATTAGTAAAAATATATTACAAACTCGAGAGCAACTACACTTTCTTTGTAAGACCAGAATCCTTAATTCAAATTAGCAAACATTTAGCTCCGCTTACTTTACGATTAATTAAGCCCCTGCATATATGACTTAAGTTCTAGTTAATATTTGTTTCTGTGTACACAAAGCCATGTCTCATCCATCCTTCTCCTGCTCGGCGGCGCATCGGTATGTTCGTTTTAAACTTTTTAATGATTTAACTAACAAAACTTTCATACTTTCCCTGCTCTGCTTCTGCTGCTACCCTTCAACATGCAATTTATTGCGACAACGACGACGATGCTGGCAACACGGCACAAAAAAAATGGATAACTTTCACTACATCTCGGATTGGCTGGGTTTGGCTCTGTTCGGTTCGGTTTGGTTTGTTAGTCGGGCGAGATGCGTAGCTCGGCAAAGGAAATTGGCGCATTTAATGAGAATGGACGAAACTTTGTTGCCACAAAGGATACGTCGAGGGATTTCAGCAATTCCCAAGATAATACCGACCGTGGCAGCATGAGCGATCAGGCGTTCGCCTGCTCGGCCAGCTCCGTGGAAAGTTTGCCCAGCGCTTCCGGTTCGAGTAAGTACACAAATTGTGCTGCAGGGGAGATTGTGTGTATCTTTGTCTGAGCTTGCAATTTAGAGTTTTCGGGTTTGATTTTGTCTGTTGCTCCTGTCTGAGTCTCCGGCTCCTTCCGCTATGGCCATGGAAAAATTCCCAGACTGCCTTGCTGGCTCCCAGGATGCCCCTGCCTGCCTGGCTGGTTGCATATTGGTCTATTAACAGCTGTAGTTCTTGTTGCGGTTTTTTGTTGCTCCTTCAAATTTTGCCAACTTAATGAATTTTTAATGCACTTGCTGCCGCCCCCAAAGAGGCCAAAGAGAGGGCAAGTGCCCTGCCGATGGGGGCGGGGCACTGCAGATTGCAATGTCTGGGGCGTGGTTAAATGAAGGGCAACCGCTTCCTTTTTAATGAACAAAACTTTTGCACAAAATAAAAGGCAACATCGGTGGAGGAGCATAGCGGCTCCCAAGCGGTGGCCGGGTGGACGGGTGGTCTGGTGGCTGGGTGGCTGGATGGCAACTTTTGAAAAGTGCAAGGAAAAATACTTTATTTTTCGTGTGGCCAGGATGCAAAGCAAGGATTAGCCCGGCCCAAAACCAAACAAAAAACCAACGCAAAGAAAACAACAGAGCCCAGAAAAATAATGGGAAACTTCAAGTGCATATTTGAATATTTTTGGGCCAAGTCTGTGTGTCTGCGAGTGTGTGTGAAAATATTTGAAAAGTTTTTAATTAACCAAACGAATGAGTGCGAGCTTAGGCATGCACGGGCCAAAGTGTTTGCCCGCAGTAAATTCCTGGGGTCCTGCGGCTAATTGGCTGTGGGTGCATTAATTGGAAATTCGACAGCACGACAAACTTTGAGCTAAAAGAGCTGGATAAATATTTATCAATCCTTCCCAAATCCTCTCGTCCACAGGCACCCAGGCCCTGGTACGTCCCGGCAGTCCACACAGCTCGATTTCGGCCGAGGATCGCACCTCGATGGTCAGCAGCATCTGCAAGGCCAAGGCCCTCGTGGATAGTTTGCCCAATCCCTACGACAAGGAGGCGCTCAAATTCAAGGTGAGCAACCTGGCAAATTAGCACCACTTGTCGAAGCTGCTGGATTATTTTATTTTTCAAAAGGCGCTAAGGGAGTCCTTGAAGCATGCTAATCCAATCACTTTTCCCCCATTCGCAGAAGGGCGAGCTCATCGATGTGCTGTCGATGAATGCCTCGGGCATCTGGAAGGGCCGCTGCCACGGCCGCGTGGGCCACTTCAAGTTCATCAACGTGGAGGTGCTGCCGGAGCAGCGCATGAAGAACTCGAGCAGCAAGACCCTGGCCCCCGGCTCCCGGCTGGCTAATAATCCCGGCAATGGCAGCAGCAACAACGGCGGAGGACCCTGCTCGGTGGAGGATCTGCTGATTCGCATCGGCCTCAAGGAGTACACCTCCGTGTTCGTGCTCAACGGGTAAGTGGTGTAGATGAAACAAATTTACCAACAATATTTTTGTTGGATTGTTTCACCTATCGTTCCATTTGCAGCTACGAGGACCTGGAGCTGTTCAAGGAGCTGGAGCCCGCCGATCTCGACTACCTGGGCATCCTTAACCAGGAGCATCGCGCCAAGCTGCTGACGGCTGTGCAGCTGCTGCATGACATTGAATGTAAGTCTAGCTTCCAAGAGAACCTTTACTAAAACCCAACTGGCTACATTTAGGCGTTGCACTCGCATAAATAAATACTTTACAAGGACAGTCGTTTTATCAAGATTTGAGTCAAGTTTTTATAATTATATTTTTGATAAAATATAGGTATAAATAAGGAAAATGTGAACACTTGCCAACTCGGTAAATCACTTAGAAATTATTAAAAAGAATCGTGCAGTATTTTTCCAGTACACAAACAAATTAGATTTCAAGAGAAGTCATCTTGAAAGAAAATTGTGAAATTCCTAATCACGATTGCCCATACTTTAGTAGTTTTTAAATCGCCGTTTTATTGGCAACATAAAGTGCCTCTTTCTCGGTTCTCCCATCACTTTGGGCGTATAAAACAGCAGTTGGCGATAACTTTTATGCAGCCATTCGAGTTAGTAACGCTGCTTGAAGTATAACCTGCCTTGGCCCTTTTATGCCTGGACTCCACTGCCTAAGTAAGCCAGCCAAATTGTTGTTTACCCAACCTAACCCACTCTCTCACCCCCAACTTAACACATCATCCACACCCCACGCCATCGTACACACCCACGAATACTCATAGCTACAAATTTCACCCGCACAGGCTCCGACGTGGACATAGCCGGCTCTAGCTCGGAGAACGACGAGGCGCGCCTGAACAACATCAATATGAAGCATGGGGCGTCGCCCTTTGGCCGACGGCACTTCCCCCGCGACTCCGGCTGCTACGAAGGATCACCGCTGCCCAGTTCGCAGACACCAACACAGGCGGTGAATTCGACGGACGAGTCGAACAGCCTGGACGACGTGGTGACCAAGTGCTCCAGCGAGATCATGAAGCGCGTGGAGAGCGCCCGGCGCTGCAAGGACAATCCCTTTAAGGCCACGCTGCCGAGCGGGGGTCGCGTGGGCAAGAAGTCCTTTCTCGGCGGCGGCGGCCTTATGGCGGACGATACGCTCACGC
Organism: Drosophila seguyi; assembly: GCA_008042675.1. Lineage (NCBI taxonomy): Eukaryota > Metazoa > Arthropoda > Insecta > Diptera > Drosophilidae > Drosophila > Drosophila seguyi. The sequence goes on along the minus strand of VNJU01009647.1, from coordinate 69,759 downwards.
GTGGAGGGCTTAGCGAGAAGTCGAGCGACTCGGGGGTCAGCAGCAGTTCGCTATCATCGGGTCCGCTAAAGAGCAGCACTTAACATTTGCCCACTATACTAGCCCACGAGCTGCTGCTGGGCGTGGGCTCGGGGATGGGCATGGGCATGGGGACCCTCACGCCCCACGGAATGTCCGCCACCTCGCCCACCGCCCACTCGGCGCCGCTGGGAAACATATGCAACACGCTGCCGCATGCTCCGAGCTCCTCCTCCTCGGCCGGACTGTCCTCGATGGCCAGCAATCTGCCGCTCAACCGGAACCTAGTGATGCTGCGCAACCACCTGCGCAAGAACACGACGGGTAGCAGCACCGCCGGTAACGGCGGCGGCGGAGTGGGAAGCGGTATCGGAGTGCAGCTGCTGCAGGATCAGGACGACAGGCAGGAGGATCAATAACCCATTTACTACATCAAGTTCTTAGTTTAGTCTCCCGTTGAGTTAAGTGTATTTCAATTGCTGTGATTCGATAGTGAAAACAAAAGGCCAACACGCGTCTTTCAGTTCAAATGTATAGTATGTATAGAGAGAGATAGACAGACAGTTAGGGAACGGGAATAGGAGCGGAACAGGGGCAGGGGGCAGGGGGTAGTGCGAGGGCGGGGCAGCGTTAGTCAGAGTCAGTCAATCCTTCCTCCGATAATGTTGGCATTTACACAAATATTTAACACGTATTTATACAAAGTACAGACTTATTATTATATACACGCGTCTGCGGAAAGAGAGAAATTTCATATACATAGCTACGGATGTAGCGGAAAATGTTTGAAATGCTTTGACTATTTTAAGTTAGCCTCGGGCTACTGAATGAGACTCGTTTGATTTGCCATTTGTTTACCGTTCAGCTGCTTTGCGTGTGCATATTTCTCAACGTGATATTGTGAAACGTCCAACTTGAATTGCATTTTATATATATAATTCGTTTCCACACAGACACAGACCACTCACTGAAGTCGATTCCTATTTTTAAGGCACTAATCCGAGTGCAGAGCAATAGACCAATTCAATTTTAACAAGAAAACAAAGTATTTTATAAAACACGATAGGAACAGAACACCAACTGCCATTCGAAACTAATTTTAATTTGTTAATAATCGATAATCGATAATCGTATAAGGATAAATGTAAATGCCAGTCCGTCAGAGAAACTTGTAAAAATAACTGCCGAAAATTGCCAAATCGAGCAAGATATGTAATGTACGCTAAGCAATATTTTCAATCGTAGCCAGAGTCGTGTGTCCGGATCGTGTGTACATATTTGGGATGGCGATTCAGTTAGGATCTAGTAGGACCTTGTGGTAGATATCCAGACGTATCCACTATGAGCGATTTAGCGATAATCAAAAGAAGACAATGAAATAAGTCAGGCAGCGCAAGTGTTTTTAATCAGTTTCTATCGATTAGTTAAATAAATGAGGGAATATTTATCACGGCACAACAACTATGAATATACAAATTTCAACTGATTAACATACATATTAGAGCATAGCATTATCTAGCGTAGAACATCTAAATATAATATAGCAATTGACTAAATGTAAATGAGTTTATTTGGAATACGCTTCGACTTCTACTCAGAACGTAAATTAAACCTGAACATATTTTGTGAGCATAAGATATCGATATTCGTATGGTAACTCAATTAACTCTAATCCCAAATTAAATCAAATTTAAACAACCGAACAAATCGCACGTGTTACAGCCAAACGAAGGCGGACGATAGACGGATGCAGAGGTGCAGAGACAGATATGTTACGAGAGGGAATACTGGATTATAGGCATTTTTAAATTTAACTATCCAAATTACATTTAAGTGTTTCAACTGTAAATTGTAATAAAGTCAACAAAAGAATATTTATATATATTTAGAGGCGAGGTGGGAGACGTAAACGAACACAACACTCGGCATGTGCTAGCATTTTCTAATTATCACTGTATAATGATGTAATTTAATGACAGATATATAAGCAATATTAAAGTTTAACCCAACAAGGAGCTACAAAATTGATTATTAAGTCAACAACACATTACAATTGCAAGAAATCAAAACGAAAAGCAAGTAAATTTCCATTAACACACCGTAAAACGAGAGCCCAAACTAAGCTATCCAGAGTTCAGTAAATTTTAGAAGAAATTTTCAAAACAAGGCAAAGTTGAAGAGCAATGATTCGTGTTTATGCATAAATCAAAGTAAAATTCTTTAAATAAAAATGAACATATCTAAAAGTACTAGATTCTTTATTGTTTTTATTGGGCTGTGGTCGGAATATATTTATAGCGGAGATCATGAGGTGATCATTACCACCCATTTACTTTCATTGGCCCTGACTTTCCCATACCCTTGGCTCTGCTCTGCTCTGTCCAATCCATCTTTCGATGGGCCAGAGCACTACTTAAGATCCCCCTTCCAGCAGCTTTTTATCGGGCAAAGGAGACCGCTTCAAGAAGCAATTTGGACGTCAATTGGAGGCCGCGCACTAAGCCCTGCTCTAGACTCGGCTGAAATGTAAACGATTCTCCGAACCGGGAACCCTTGGGTCCGCGACACGCTCAGATGAACGCCTTAGTGACTGGTCGGTGTCGGTGACAGTCAATAGATTAGCAGCACATCGCGGGCGTAATCTGGTCTGATTAAATTTACAGATCCACTCCTTATCCCAGAGATCTATGGCAGCTGCTGCCACGACGGTGGTGATGTTTATTCATAGAGTGACAGTCGTCGTCGCGGGCTTTGCTTTTACAGCGTCTAGATGGGCGGGCGGCCGGGAACCGGACTGAATTTGCGCTTAAGTGCTTTAGTAAATTGTTAAATTGCTTTTGTCTTTCGGCCGGCGGCCGGCCAGTACATGAAAATATGAAAATTGATATTATTGCATTTGCACAGACCGAGCCAAGTGGACTCTATCTCATTGCCACAGCGGCGTTCTCTCGTCTCGGTTTCAGCAGTCACAGTCGCAGTCACAGTCAGTAGTCAAACGCGGCAGCAGCTCAAACCGGGCAGGAAGATAATCGGATGCCTAATTTAATCAGCAAATAGAAACATGAGAGAAAAGTATACAGAGTTCTAGATAAAGTTCGAGCAAGTGCAGCGGAGTTGTCGAAAAAACCCCATCCCGTATATTCCCAGCTTCTTATCAGCCGTGGTCCGGCGGCTAAACCTAGGATTATCCGCGAGTCTTTGCTTTGTCTAGTCCCCGATTTGTTGCTGTATTCCATTCCGAATGCAATTGTCTTGTCTATCTTATCTTTCGAGGGGCTTTCGAGCCAGCCCACTGCCTACTGCCCCGTGGCCTCCATAAAGATGAAATTAAGCGGGCAATCGCTATAAAAAGCCTGACATCAATAAGACTCCCTTTATGCAACGAACAACAATCGAAATGTAAACATTTTTACGACTATATATTCCACAATTTCCGATCCATCAAAAGCCCATTACCGCTCGCTCCGATTACCATGATGACCCACAGAGGCGTTATCAGTGGAGAAAGGTGATTAGATTCGCGGAACATAACCTGCTCAATGAGGGAAAGCTGGCACATGAAGCCTATTTTTTGACAGGTTCACAGCGCCTGCACCCCGCTCTTGGGCCCACGCAATGGTTATACACATTTGTGTAAATCAGATAGACGTTCTGTTATCAGCAATTCATTTTTTATAAGGCTCCGTCTTGGCCTGATAAGTGGCCCCACAGCCGTCCGCGCAGCCAGAACAGCACCGGCGCGTGTTGGCCACAGTTGATGAGCTCTCGCAGGCGTCAAAGTCAAAAGTTTATCCGTTTCGCGGCGGGATGTGAAAATTGCGATCGTGCTGCCCAAGTCCTTTTACATTTTCAAATTTCCCTTAGATTGGGATGAGTCAAAGGGATAATACCGAGCTACTCTAAATACCTCTTGGTGGAATCGAAAGTGTGTGCTCAAAACGTAAAATTTTAATTAAGAAATATTGAAAAGACTGCTGTAGTTTTTGTTGTAAAACAAAAGAGCGTGGTAAGTGGCTTACACATACCTTACCTAACAATACCCGGCCGTTCAAGATATTTATGATCTTTCAAGTGACAATTAGATAATCATTTAAAAATCATATGCTTCTAACAATTTATCTTAACGTCTCTGTGTGGTCCACAACAAACAAATCGTATTACCCTCTGAATATATAGTAGATATGACTCAATAAATTTTATATTCACAATTTGAAGATTTTAACAACGATCCGGCGCCAAGCGGCCGTGGCGACAAGTGTCTCGTTAGAAAGCGCCGGCTATCGCCCGCATCTAATTGCCGAACAATCTCCTCATCAGAGCGGATTTCTGAGGCCCAGATGCCATAAAGATTAGTCTGCTTATCGGGCCCTACGACTCTGACTGGGGACTAAAGCACAGCCACTCCGGAATTCTAATAGTGCAAAATGAGAGACAAGCTGGAACAGGCCAACAGCCGCAAGGCTTCCCAGGCTTCGGGAAAGTTTTCCCAGATGGACGTGGACGAGTCGGAGTTCAATGATCCTTTCCAAGCCTTAATGGAGAAGGCAGGCAACCATGGTCGCTATCAAACCCTATACAACTTTGTTTTCGTCGGAGGCCTGGCCTTCAGCGGGGCTATGATCTACATGAACATCATCCTGGCCCTTAACATACCCGACCACTGGTGCACGGTGCCCGGCAGGGAGAACACCAACTTCTCGCTGGAGGAGTGGCGGGACATCACCTTACCGAAGTAAGTGCCTGGGATCACTCTAAGGCTTCCAAAATAAATTATGCACATCCTGTTTTGAAACAGACAGGCCGACAACCGGGGCAGGGAGACTTTCAGCAACTGCGAGGTGTTTCGCATGAACTTCTCAGAGATCACGGACTGGTCAGGCTGGAACACAAGCCAGCGGACGAATCACACAGAAAGTGAGTAGGAAAAACAGTGTATACCAATATAAATTTATTAATACATTAAAATTGCAAGTCAAAGAAGATAACTAAATAAATGCATATTGCATTATCCTCTAAAAACCATAATTAAAAGCATACAAACCGCGAAAAAATATACGGTTATTTTTTAATGCTTGGCTGCTGTAGGATATTTTATGATAGTTTTTAGTTTAATTAATTTGAAAACCTAACAAAAGAAATTATAAATCTCTATTCATGTGACACTTTTATTCGTTTTTAATATGCATTTATTTAAATGTGATAACTTTCCTGCTAAACCCCACCAATTGCTTGCTGGGCTTATGCGTAAATATTTATTGAGCTCCCGAAACTCTATCAGATAGCTTCTAGGGAAAAGTAAACACATACGTTTGCCGGATTAGAGGTGAAATTACTTTCAGCGTTTCGGTGCGCTTCCGCTGTCTTATAAATATTTGCAACTTTGCACTCGAATGCATTTAACGACCACTCCCATTACCGTGCCCACACCATCCTCCGTTTCAGCCTGCCAGAACGGCTGGAGCTACGACAAGACGTGGTACGAGAGCACCATCCCCACGGACCACAACTGGGTGTGCGCCAAGGATTTGTTCGTGACAAATGTGTTCGTGGTGGGTCGTGTGACGGAGGTGGCCGGTTCATTTATATTGGGACAAATGGGCGACTCGTAAGTAGCGCGACCTCGCTCCCACCTAACTAAGTTATGGCAGCGCCGGTAATTGAATCTGTCCACTCTCCGGTCGCTCCAGCTACGGACGCAGGTTCGTGTACTACATCAGCGTGGTCTTCTGCTCCCTGGGACGCATCGGGTCCATCATGTGCACCAGCTCGTACACGTGGTTCCTCATCATGTCCGGCATCGTGGGCCTCACGGTCAACAGCCTCTTCCAGTCGCCCCAAATTATTGGCATGGAAATCTCGCGGGAGTAAGTTTGAACGAAGTTTGTGGCCAACTTTTATTGTTCATCCCATCCCCTTGAATTGTGTCCAGGGAGGACCGCAGTCGGATCGCCTTCTTCCAGAGCTGTGGCTGGTCCATTGGCACTACCCTGATGCCACTGCTCTACTGGTGGCTGCGCCACTGGGACTCCTTCATGTGGCTTACCTCAGTACCCACGGCAATGGTCCTGCTTTTCTCCAAGTAAGTCACGCAGGGCACATCCAAATCTAATAATAAAGTATGTTTCCTTAGTGACATTAATTAGGTTTTTAGTTGGTCAAGTCGTATTTCAATGCCTTTATTTTTATTGTAAAGCAAAAGTAGGATATGTTGGAAAATCCCCTGGGAAATACTTTTTGAAAATATATAATAGGAGTTAAATTATAATAATATTTACTAGCTTGTAGTTTTTAGACATCTTATAACGCTTAAACAGCTCATTTTTAAATATTCGCATTAAATTCCTCAAATGTTAGTGTTAGTATATTTTTTTACACTTAAACAAATAAATTTCATAAGTTTTTTCGTTTTGTGTTTAATTTTATTAAATTCCTCTCCAGATACGTAATCGAATCTCCGCGATGGCTTATTAGCAAGCGGCGTTTCCGCGAGGCCATTGTCCAGCTGCAGAAGATAGCCAAAATTAATGGACATCGTTTCGACATGACCGAGAAGGAATTGGCCGAGATCTACAGTCGGGAGAAGCAGGATGTCACCTACGGCATCGCATCGCTCTTCGCCGGCTGGCGGCTAGCCCGCAACACCATTATTATGGGCTTCAGTTGGTGAGAAACAAAGATAAACTGTGAGGAATATTTAAAAGCAAGTATAGAATTCTAGAAAAATATATTTAATGTGGTTTTTGAATTACATTAAATGCCATTATTAAAATATTTCTTCACACAAAAAATTAAACTCCAGACTAAAGATCTTTCTAAAAGCAACTCCAAACTTTTAATTTAGTTTTAAAGATAATTCTCATCACAGTTTCATTTCTATGCTGGTTATTGATTAAATTTTGTTCAACTAAAGACTCATAATTAACTTTCTTATATATATTTATATTAACTAACTTAGAGAATTTCTTTAGTTTGCAATGATTTTCCTCAGTGCCTTGAGCAAAGCAATTTGCATGCCTAACTGGCAACTCACTCTGTCCCTTTTTTCAGGTGCGTGGTGGCCGTCTCCTATTTCACGCTGGTGCTCTTCAGCTCCCGCATGGCCGGCAATCCGTTTCTGAACTTTTTGTACCAGAGCATTGTGGAAATCCCCGCCTACGTCGTGGGCCGCTACATGGGTGAGTGCTGCGGGGCGTGACGCCGTGCTGATTGGAGCAGTCCATCACCGCCAGTCTCCTCCCCCTTCTCCTTCCAGGCGATACGTATGGAAGGCGCTTCACCAACTCAATATCGTTCCTCGTCTCGTTCGTCACCTGTCTGCCCATCATTGTGTACGCGACGGACGAGCGGTACGAGAACCTGATGATCTACCTGGCCACGTTCATCAAGTTCCTCAACGCCCTCACCTTTTTCACGGTGAACCTGCAGTGCCTGGAGATCTATCCCACCTGCATGCGGCAGACGGGCGTGGCCCTGGGCACCATTCTGGCCAACGCCATTGGTGTCCTGGCCCCGTACCTGGTCTACCTGGGCACCACCGTTGACATCCGGGCGCCGTACTACATCCTGGGCGTCCTCTTCCTGCTAGGTGGCATCGGAGCGCTCTTTCTGCCGGAGACGCTGCACAAGAAGCTGCCGGACACCTTGGAGGAGGCGGGACACTTTGGCAAACACGATGTGAGTGCAATCATAGTATTTTTCTTACTTTTATTAAAAGTAGCCTAGACTACATGTCATCGTTTGCTTTAATTCCCGGAAAGTATTTGAGGCACTTCTCTTCGAAGTGGCAAGAGTTCTTTAAGCTTCTTCCGCTCGGTGAGCAATGAGTTTCGGAAGGAGTTTCGGTATCTCATCTAATTTATAATCTAAATTATGCAAAGCAGCCGTAGCCTAATTTCATTTTTCACAAATTTAATTTACAGAAATTCTTCAGTCTGCCGAAGCCGCCACCGGCGATGGAAAAGGACGACAGCCTGTCATCCCATCCGGAGCTAACCAGACTCAGACGCTCGGAGACGGCGCCGTGAAGACTAGAAGGTCCCAGATCCCTGGATCCCCGAATCCCGGTATCCTCGACGGCCTGCGAACGAGCTCCTTCGACGTCCTCGCCTCGGCAATCGATTGCTGTTGCCATTCCCCTTCACCGCTCACATTCCCCTTGTGATGTTACGTTAAGTTTGGCCCAAAGTATTGCGAATAAAGTATTGTTATGTAGGCAGCCGTAATAAGACCCGCATAAATCACAAATCACCCATCCGCGCCCACAGAAATCTCTGCAATGAGTTTATCAGCGCATCTGTCAGAAATTTACAAATTACCTGACGCGCGGCGCCCTTGGCTGCTGGGGTAGGTAATGCTGTGGCTAATTTAATAAATGACGCGCCACCCACTGAGCGCCGCTCACATGGCGTATGCGTAATGCGTGGCAGGCGCCTGATTTATGCAAGTTATGTATCAATTTTTATCACCAGTTGCAGGAATCGGGGCTAGAGGCTGTCGTTGGTCCTTCTCGTGGCCAGGAGTTGTTGGCGAAGTGTTAAACTGTAAGCAGCCACTAACACCGAAACCAACTGACAGCGGAAACCAGAAATACAATGGATTCGAACGCTGGGAGCTGGGAAACCAAGCCGAGGTTTGAATGCACTTCTCTGCTGAAATTGTAGAAAATTAAGGTAGAAATGGTAAAGGAGGTTTAAAATTAAACACGGTTTATTTTATTTTATAAGTATTAACATATTATACCTATAAAGAAAGTTATCCAACTCTGTAGCACATAATTCGAGAACAGAAGTAAGTAGTAAATGAAACAAATATTTATTTATATCAGTCAATATTTAAGACCTGCCAAGACTGTCATTTTGAACTCGGCAAATTCTCACAACTTTTCGCTGCACTTGGCAAGTTGGACCCGCTCTACACGGAGTATATATCCTCCCCAAACTAACCAAGCCAGCGCCCGGAAAAAACTTTTACTCGTACGTCGTGCCTGAAACAGGACGTGCAACTTTTGTGCGCAAAGGTGTTTCGCTTTTCAAGTTATTTATTATGATTTATTTGCCAATGTGGTGCGCTGATGTGGCAACGTCTCAGACGGAGACTGAATCTTGGTCGTCGGGTTGTGTGCGGAGTAAGACCCCATCCCACCATCCTACTGCTGGCATGGCTGCAGCGGCGATAAGTAAATTGTTTATCCTACTTGTGAGTTATGTGCTGCGACGGCCAGCCAGCAAGCCAGGCCGTAAGGAGGCGGAGGCGCAGCTTGAACAGAAGTAGGTCCTGGGTACGGCCATCCAGTTTGATGATCATGTTGATGTTGGCCCAAGGTTGGACGCCCCTCAGTAATGGCCGGGGCAGCTAACAATGTTATGCTTTCATAAACAGCTGAGCGCAATTTTCTGATAAGCCAGCTCCTGTGCGCCGGCGAGTGCGAGTGAGCTGGTGTTGGTGGCTATTTGTTTCAATTTATCATAAAAGGCAACGCCGGAAGTCAGCCAAGCTGCAGTTGAACGAACGGAGAAGGCACTGGCGGAGGAGCTGGTCAGAGTAGGAGTAGTCTTGAGGCGGCTTAGCCGTAAGATGGGCCCGCAAAGAGTCCTTGGCAGCTGGGAGCTGCGCTGAGCGGCATTAGATGGGATTCCCGAGCATTCGCAGCGAGGAGCGGCCTGTTTAAGGACTACATAAATACGGCTCACAATTATCACTGTCGCCAGCCAAGGCACAGGCACGGAAAAATAATAACCAAAAAATAAAAACAATCTAAGCCTTTGAATTCCAACTTTATCTTTAAGTACCATTTCCCCCAGTGTAACCAAATTACCCCCCAGCTTCGGCTTGTCTTGAACTGGCCCTTCTGTAGCCCACTTCGTCCTGTCCTTGCCCGTCCTGGCAGTAATGAAAACAAATGTCCAGTCATTTGCTGCAACAAGGACAATTAAAGAGGCAAACATTAGGAGACTGTTATGGCAGCGCAACGAGAAGTAAATCCGAGTGCATTGCTGCCTTTGCTACAAATTTTCCGGGGGTTTTTCATATTTCACGCAATTGAGAAGGAGCCAAACTATTTGCAATATTTCAGGCTGCCACACGAACGAAATCCAGACATGAAAAATGCAGTGCCTGCCCGGACATTCTCCAGTGGCTGCGAAAGGGTAGAAAAGTAGCTGAAAAGTGGGCGGCGGGATTGCCAGCAAGAAGCGGGTGCCACAACAGTGATTGCGCTTTATTTGTGATAATAAAACACACCATCGCGCCGAGACGACGTCGACGACGACGACGACGACGATGAGGACAACGTTGGGAAAGCAGGGGGGAAAATCGAACCGCGAAATTGCAACAAACTGCGCGTGCATTGGCCTCCGCAACCGGGGCGGAGGGAGGTGGAAGCAGGAGCTGGAGGTGGCCCCGGGGAAACAGAGCAGAAGTCAGGACCTTGCTGCCGGGGTAAGAATATTTAAGCTGCAACAACGTTGCAGCAAATATTAAAGGAAAACACCAACGGCAGCGGGGCGCAAAAGGATTTACTGCATATTTCATGTTCACAACGAACCAATTTTACGCTCTTCAAATCCTATTAGTCAATGGCCCAAGGGGGATGCACTACCACCACCACGGCCACCAGATGCAGAGCCACCGCCATCAGCACCACCAGCAGTACCAGTTGTACACGGAGAAACATAATAAAATCTGGCATACTTTTAAAAATATTTTGAAAAGTTTAAAATTACTAAAAGGTAGTTTTATGGCGATTATAATATATTATGACTAGATTAAGAATACTTTATTTAATGAAGTAATGGTACCTGAGCTTAATTATGCAGATGGTCCTCTTTCTAAGGATCGGACCACTATATCATTTAACTGTTCAGTAAATAATAATAAATGCAGATATTAAATATTATATTAATTTTATGAAAATCGTTAGACTAAATATAGCTGAAAAAGGATCAAGAAAAAATATTATAAAAATACTAGCTTCGCGACGTTTTGAAATATATTTTAATCTACTGTGAAAGATAGTCACTTTATAATTCAGGAACATACGAACAATCCGATTATGTGTACAAAAATATAAAACAAAGTAAAGATAAACAAAGAACATTGAAATAAAACTATTTAAGAAGATTTTAAAATTTAATTCGTATTGATTTGACCTTTTATATAGGATCTTAGTCAAATAAGTAAGAAATTTTTTATTTTTGAGAAAAAGGGATCAATTCCAAATGATACAACAATTTTACTATAAAAACATCGCAATCTCAGAATCATATTTTATTCTTGTTTAAAATAACATGTTAATCAAGCTTTCACCTACATAACCCTTAATAATTTATAACAAATCACTGCTAAGAATAAAAATATGAGTAAGTCATAGCATCAAATCCTTTTTTTTATCAAATATATATTTAATTATTTGTAATATAAAGATGTCTATATACAATGTTTAACATGTTCCAATCAGGAAAAAGTTACTCTACCCCATTTTCAGTACCCGATTTTCCTCTCCGTGCAGCAACAGCAGCTTCGGTGGAATCAAGCAGGAGCTTCAGCCAAGGCAGATGTTTCGGCAAAGGGTTGAGATTGAGTTGGGTGGCATTGGGCGGCGCTGTGGAGTGGGCGGTGCAGGGTGATTGGTGATGCCTCGGCTCAGATACAGCGATTTACTTGCACACACGAATCTGTGCAAGTGTGCGTGTGTGTCCGTGGATATATCTATATAGTACGTAGTATATATATAAGTAAGACTCTGGGCCTGGGTCAGCTTAGTGTGTCTGGCATTTCCGCACGATTATGCATGTGAGTGGCGGTGTGGCGGCTGCCCGGGCTGCCGCTCGGTGGGTGGGGATAAGCCCGACGGACAGCCCGCAAATGCCCGCCTGGAAACGGTCCTCATCAATCTAGTTACTTCGAGAGCATGAATTATGAAAAACGTGCAAAATGCAAACGGAAATTAAAATTTATAAAAAAAAGAATAACGAAATGAAGGGGGGGATCGAGAACTTCCACTCCGTTAGACAAATGCGCCCCGGTGGTGGGGCCCACACACGGAAATCAAAGAAAACACTAGCCGAGAGCCCCAAAACAACAAATGAAAAGCCAGCAGCAGCAGCAGCTAGGGGAATATGTATGAGAAAATTAAACATATTATCCCGGACTCTGGCCAGCTCCTTTTTTGCTCCCTTTGGCTTTTGCATGCTCCGGACGTCTCCGGCACAGCTGTTGAAAAACAAACCCCAACTTTGGCCGCATACAACATTTTTGTCAGGGTCCTGCTGCCGCTGTCCTTTATTAATTTAACAGGCCATGCCAGTGATGCGATGCGACTTTGACTACAACTTGAACTACAGCGGAGGACAGCGGATGAGCGGAGGATGAGGGGATCAGGGCCGGCGATGGAATTCAACAAGCCATAAAACATATGAGGCAGCCGAGTAGCATGCATTTTTCATGAGCCGTTGGCTTTTGTGCCCATCACAATCATTGGACCAGGCCCGAAAACTCCAGGCCTCACCCATGGCGCCGCCAACAGTCATCATCAGCACTCGTTGTCGTCCGCTTCCAGAGGAGTCAGCTGGAGGACTGCTGCCCCAGCTGCTCCTTCTGATTCAGCTGCTCCTCTGCTCCCGCCTCCGATCTATCCACTCTCGGCTACACTTGAACTTACAATGACACGTTCGAGGTTCGAATGAAGGCAGAAGGGAACGGGGAATATAGGAGCTGAGCACACAGTGGGTGTCCCTGCATATTTGTTTGGGAATATTCGAGTAGGACCCTGCCACTGCATTTTATTTTTTCCTTTTTCCCTCAAACACACAACTCTTTACCCGTAGTTCTCACACAAATTGCTTTCATTTGTTTTAATGGGATATGCAAGGACCTGGAATCCTTGAACCCTGATTTGCCCTGTGGGATATGCATAGATGTGTATTTTTCATAGAAAGCAAATAATTGTTAAGATGATTTTGATGAAAAATAAATATTTGTAAGGACACAGAGGATAGAGTGACGCAGACATGGTCGTTAAGGCTGCCAGCCTAGTTTATTTCTCCAAATTATAGAGGCATTAATGGCAGTTAAATAATAAAGTATTAGTACGGTAATAACATAAAACACGAAGTGCGCAATCTTTGGACTTTATTAAAAGCCAGTGCTTTGGTCCCATAAAAAGTATCTTTATGGAAGCGACAAGACAGTGTTATAATCATATCACTAAAAGACTTATTTCCCAGAATTTATCTCCGCTATTAGACACCGCACGATTCCTCCTCCCAGCCGCACCAACTGCTTTAGTTTCAGTTCGCCGATATATTCCGCTGTGACCCGTTAGTCTTGGTTACTCCACTTCCTGTGATTTCCCCAAAAGGATGCCAAGCGGCGGAGCAGGAGGAGGCTTAGAGCAATCTCAGCTTGCGGAAAGCGTCGGAGCAACCATCAATCATCCGCCAGCGGCAATTCGGCGGATATGGAGTAGCACGTGAGAGGACGGAGACATTGATGGAAGCCAACACCTGCATCTGCACCACTCCCAGGGCCCATGCCCATCCCTATCGTAGGTATAAGAAACTCGAGGAGGAAACCAGTACATTTTGGGAAAACTCTTTATTGCTATGAGAACTGAACTTTAAAATACTTGATTCATAACGTATGCAAATTTGCCTACTCTTTTTTCGACTCTGCCAATTTTGTATTTTGTTTTGATTACAATTGCAAAACATTCGGGGCATACGCTGGATAAATATTTGCTTTAAACACTTTACATGCAAGGGGTGGTGTATACATATAAATATAACTATACATATGCGTCTGTAAATATATTCACTATGTATGCATAAAGTCGGGTAATTCGACACGCTCTCACGCGTCCTCTATTCTCATAAATACTTTTTATTTATTAATTTGGCAATCAATTTGCGTACTTTTTTCCCGTTTTTTGCCGTGTTCCATTTGCATTTGAAATGCTTTGGCCTTTTGCTTAAACACTTACGTTGTAAATTGAAATTTTATTGTAAATATTCGTATGTGGCTAAGTGTCGGTATATAGCGTGTATATATTTGTTGGCCTATATTCTCGTGTATCGATAGGAAACTAATAAATATATAAACCTATGTGCCTGCGAACGTCTTGTGACTTTCAGATTGCAGACTCCATTTATTGTGATTTGTTCTGGCCAAGTGAGTGTGTGTGCTCCTGGCCATGTAAACTATGTCATCTCCTCTGGCTGCCCCTTCCCATATCTGTGTCAATAAGTCTGCCTATTGATTTACGGCTCGACCGTCCTTATTTAAATTATGATTGCGCCTACGCATAAATTAATTGTCCTGGACATCTCGCCCAACGCATGCCAGGGTGGCCCTCGCTTGATTGGCATAAATGCCATGGCTATTATTAATATTATTATTATTGTTAGGTTACCATGTGTGGATCTGAGTGCACTTCTCAATCAGTTTTTATTATTTGTCCAAATTAAAGCGAGCGTGCCGGGCCGAGTTTGACTTTGTATTTTACAGTTTACGCTTTAATTGCCGGTCTATTTCGGCTGATTGCTCTCATTGTTTTTGGCCATTTGACTGGATGCGTGCGTCTGTGTGGGAAGCTGTCTCTATATGTATCGGTATCCGTATATGCCTATGTATTGGTAGTTTAACAATTATATGTATATTAAGCTGGCGCACAATTTTACACTTGACTGCCCGTCCAGAGTTTGTTGCTTTGTTTTCACTTTGCCTATATTTAATTTCACCTTTTTTCACTGTTTGCATTTGTTTGTTTGTTTGTCTATACTATTTTTCACTATTGCTGGTTGCTGGTGGCTGGTGGCTGGTTGCTGGTTGGTTGGCCGGACTCTCTGTGCTATGCTGCATTTAATTAAATTTAAATAAAACGATCATCGAGGCCTGGCAGAGTTAATTGCACGTTAACGCACGCTCGAAGCAAATCGAACAAAGAATTCCATAAAATATTAAATTGCTGCCACGGCAGCTCTTGAAACTTTTCGGCGAGTTTTGCGGGGTGGCGGAAGGATAGGGGCCGGGAAACACAAGTGCTTAAGCTAATTGCAGTTTCGGCGACAGGCGGAACCGGAAACGGGCCTCAAAATGGCCGCCGATCCCTTGGCAAACGCACTCTCACGTAGCCGCTAAATGTTTCAATTTTCTGGCAGCTCAACGCGGCGCCGCAGACATTTAATAATAAACGCAGCTGCAGCCCCGAAATGCGCTAAACTTTTCCCGAATGTCGCTCTCGCCTGCGAGGGGAAGGGGCAAAGACAACCGCGAGCAAATGGCCATCGACCACTGGGATGCCTTTCGGCCAGAGAGCAAACAAAATTAAAAACGAATTTCGAATGCCTTTGGCTGGCTCAAAAATGCAAATCGCTTTTGCTGTCACGGAACAGTGATGGGAAAGTTTGTGTCTTTGTATTATCCACGGTACAAGATGTGAAGTCAAAGGTAATTTGAAAAAATTATGCAAATATAGTCTTCAAAGTTGAAGGACTAATTTATAAAATATAGTAAAGTAATTGTTAAGTGCTTTTAGACACTTTCTGTCAAAATAAAGACAAGTTAAAAAATAAGCCAGGTCAAAAAATGTAAGCAGCAATCTTGATAAATTAGTAAAATAGGCTAGCTTATTAGGGGTTTTAAAATCAGGTTTTAAGGTTATTGAATGTAATTAAAAGTGTTTAGCCAGACTTTTCGAGGCTTTAAAAACGACTGATTTCTGAAAGACCTCCAATTATATTATATAATTATATGTATAATGAAATTTTCGTCATTTTATGGAGACTGCAAGTAGTACTTCCGTAAAATTTCCCATCACTGTCTACACTCGCACACAACACACTCATTGCAAAAACAGAGTCGCACAGCTACGCACATGTGGACAGGACAAGTTGCATACTTTCGGGCGCAACATGCAATTAAAATGCAAAAAAGGCAAATGGCAGAGCAGCCAGTGCCACCGCCACTGCCACTGCTATTCCGTCTCTGGATCCGGCTCTGGCCTTAGCTCCAGTTCCAGGTTGGCCCGCAGCTGCAGGCCCCGAAAAACCATAGACCAAAATCGATGCAGTGCCAAGTTGAAACGGAAATGCCGTAGCCGAATCCGTATCCTGTCCGTCCGTGTGTCGGTGAGTCTGTGCAACGTCTGCGGTTAGAGCAAGTTTGCCAGCCTGCAACTGTGTGCCAGTGTGCGAGTGTGGAGTGTGCGTGTTGATTTAGCGTTAAGCTTGTTGGATTTTTGCGTTTTGTCAACATTCTCCCCCCGGCCAGTTGTCGATGCATTCGCAGACTGTTGCTGCTGTTGGCTCTGCGGCGGCTTTCTCGGGGTGTCCAAATAATTGCCGATAGACTTCGGGGCAAGAGCACTTCGAGATTGAATCTGGTTAGTTTTGGGGGAGGAGGTGCGTACACAGAGAATAACTTGTTCGAAATTGGGTAAATTTCTAGATTTATAACTGTTGATAAGGTTCATCTTTGGGAAATTTTTCTTTAAACTGGACTAGAAATAATAAAAACAGGTAAAAACAGTAATGTACGTATACAGTAGTTTTATGAAATAATCTGTCTTATATTGCGATATTGCAAAGGATCATGTTTTCTTTCTTTATGCTTTTCCAGTATCTTTTTTCACTTAATGTAGTTTTATTTAAATAAATTTATAGAGAAATAAAGCAAATTTTCTGATTTGAAATATACTACAGTGCTCCAACAAATATTAGGGGATTTTAAACTCTCAAAAATTCATTCAAAAAGAAATTGTGTTGGTAATAAAATCAATGGGTACTTTTATGGGCTTTAAAGCCCGAAGTGATTTTAAAAATAAACCAAGATCGAAATTGTTTTTCTCTGTGTCGCCTGGGACAGTGGCTGAAGGGAAGGGGCGGAAGTGCTGCTTAGATTAGGCTTACTGTTCATTAATGGTCAGGTGTCTATACAGTGGGTTCAAGTGCTGATCAGGTAGGGTCTGTCAAGTAGTCCTATGGATAAGTTGAACTCAACGCCTGCAGATATTATTCCTATGCCTAATTATCATCCTATTGTTAGGTTGTGAGTGCTTCGATAATGTTTCGTTGTCCTGCTGTGTTTTCTTTCCTATTTAGCCTCATCCTATTATGATTATGATCCCGTCTCCCCGCCCTATTAACATTGCGTATCACCTGATTGAGAAGAATGGTTGATTCAACGATTGATTTGTGTGAGTTTGAGTGTGTCTGTGTGGTGATCCAGACTCTAAGCAGCTGCGCTGCCGATGGCCGTGTCCTAGGGATGCTTCGTGTAGTTGTTCAGCGGAATCTCGTTCACATGGGTGTGGGCCACCTCGCCCTTGCTCCGCTCGTGCAAGGCCATCTCTAGGGGAGCGCTGGCTGGCTTCTTCTGGGCCGCCTTCTGTGTCTTGAGCTGTAAGGGGACACAGTTTAGTAGTTATCCCTTAATAATTATCCCAGATTATTTTTTATTTACTCTCTGTATGGTCTTCTCGAAGTCCTGGTGGGGCTCCGGTCGCTTCATCGT
The DNA here is from genome assembly GCA_008042675.1 of Drosophila seguyi. Taxonomy (NCBI): domain Eukaryota; kingdom Metazoa; phylum Arthropoda; class Insecta; order Diptera; family Drosophilidae; genus Drosophila; species Drosophila seguyi. The sequence goes on along the minus strand of VNJU01009647.1, from coordinate 52,233 downwards.
GCTGCAGTTCCTCAGGCGCTCGTTGGTCTGCAAAATAAAACAAAAATAGTACACTCCAAGGTAGAATAAATTCAAGACTTGGGCAGAGTGCCACTCCGGCTCGACCATATTGCTCCCACCCATGATTACTTCATTAACTCGAGCCAGACCCAACAAATCGACACCTCAAAACAACAACCGCAACAGCCAGGAGTTCGGAATGGAAATGGAAATGCCAAATGAAAAGCGGCGGGCTGCCGAATGAGTACAATGAAAGGCCAGCAGAGCCAGAGGGTCCGGCTCCTGTCCCCGGAGCGGAGACCGGCATTTCCGTAGCAGACCGCATAATGAGAGCCGTAGCCCGGGACAAGCTTAGGGGCTGGAGCACCACACGCTCTCCGGGTGACCTTTGACTGGGGCAGAGGAGCTGAAGCTGAAGCTGGAGCAGCCAAAGAAAGGTAATGAGTGCCAGAGGACACGCCGCACACACAAAAGAAGTTGTCCCCAACACGGAGCACAATTGTCGCCAGTGCTTAGCCCAAGTAATTTTCAAAATTGACCGCAAAACTCGCAACTGGAGCCGGCAAAAGCCGGAGTGGACGACAATCTGCAGCAGTCGGGTCCTCGGCAGCGGCAAATTGTGCTTAAATATTAAATGAACAGCCGGCGAAGGAGCGGGCACGCGGGCACACGGCGCGCACAAAGGAAAACCGGACAACAACCGTAAAACACGAAAAGTTATAAACTCTCGCCGGACCAAAGAGGACCCCAAAAAGTACACGGAAAACCCAAAATAAAAAAAGAGACAAGGAAATCTGAGGGAAATGGAAAAGTGCACGGCCGTGGACACACAAAACAAAACACTTTGGCACGCCTGAAATAATAAAAACAAATGCGAATGGAAAAAGGACAACCGTGTGTAGGTAGGTAGCTCTGACAGATCCCTCCGCCTCCACATCCTCCTTCACCCCCCAGCCACCTCCCACATCCGGAATAACAACCGCAGCAAAGCCGAATAGCGCCAAGGTGCAAATGACCAGGGACGCATGGAGCAGCAGGAACGTGCTGCTGAGGTCCTTGACAACGTCCCCACAATGCGATTGGCGTTCTCGTTCCTATATTCCGTCCTCTGTGATCCCCCCAGGTTTCAGTTTTTGATGCACTCAGGAAAAACGTAAACAAAGATGTGAAAACTCATGATTTACCTATTTAATACGTAATTAAATATGACCAATGGCTTTTAAATTTAATATTTATAAAATTTAAAGTTTTTAAGTATTTAAGCTGTTTTTAAATTTGTCTTTAGAAACTATTCCCAATTTATTCCCAATAAAATGCCTTGGATATTTCCCTTTATTGAAAACTATAAATATAATTAAGATAAATTGATGATCGTAAATCCATGTACTTGAATCTAAACAATTTAAAATAAAATACGATGAACATTTTTGGTGAGTACATGCAACAACCCACTTTGCATTGCATTTGTATCTGGCACTTGGACTTTGCACCACCACCGCCGCCATTTGCCCCCATTGACAGTTCATATCTCGGAGTCTGCCATTTGCATCCGGCACATGTCCTTGTGCCAGGACCCCGAGAGCCGACTACCGACTGCCAAGTCTCTGCTCCGCTGTGCTCTTTGCTCCGGCTGTGTGTTGTCATTGTCTGGTCTGGACCGCCGCCCGTCCGTCGCAAGTCAACGCAATTAACGGTAATTGCCTTTTATCGGCTTAGCCTTGATAAAGTTTTCCAGCGACCCATTCCCCCTCCAATTTTCCCAGAACGCGAACTTTTCTAGTTACTGGTGTTGTTGTTGCTGCGGCCATCGTTGTTATTTGTAGGTTTACGCGGTTTTTATATTTTAATTTAATTTTATAAGTAGTCCCAGCCTCGCTCTTCGGCTTCCCGAGAACAAACTTGTCCAGGCAAAAATTCGACATTAAACAGAGCTGTGGTCGGCGGGCATTGGCAAAGTTTTTGTTTTGTTTTGAGTGCGGCAAGGAAATGCTTTGAAGTTGCCTCCAAATTATGGAACTTTTCATGGCTTTCCGCAGGGAGAGGGAGAGTGGGCGGTAGGGCTTTCCTCCGGGAGCGGGAAATTAAACTGCGACCAAAATGCGAAAACTCTTTCCATTTTCATAATTTCGAGTCAGCTCACAGAGTGTCAAGTGCGCAGCTAATGAAAATGTCTGCGACTATATGGTGCTGAACTCGAGTGTCAGATGGGCTGACTAGTTTTATTAGCCCAATTTGAGGTCTGGCAAAGGTAGAATGGAAGTCTTGTTAAATATAAATGTTAAAAAGTTAATTGGACTTCATTTTTTACGCATTTTTCCCGCTCTTATTTTATTCATATGGAAATTTCCAGATAAATTTAAAGTGTATAAGCATGTGTGTTACTCTAATGAATATTGTTAAAGAAATTGGTAAATATAAATAGCTTAATATATTTACAACATATGGTAATTCTGTTTTTATTTTAGCATATGGTATGGTTTTTCCTCTGTTCGCAACCTAATGTGCTGGCTTTTCTTATCGTTCTAATTTATTATTTTTTTTTTTAAACAACTATAAATGAAATGTATACAAATAACAAAAACCTTGAAAGACCTGAAGTTTTTGGGCCTTTCTTTTAAACAGAAAAAGTGAAGGTTCGCCCCTTTGAATCATTGCTAAACCTCAAATGGCATTAACTTTTCGTAATAATTGGTTGACATTTTAGGCGTACTTATTTACTCGGCTTTTCCGAGCCTTCCTCTCACTTCCCTTATCCTGAGGCTTGGCAAAAGTTTTTATATAAGCCCAAACACACACCAAACGGCCTAAGAGTAGGTAATAAGAATTGTTGCGAAACCGGAAATGACAGTCACACACGAAATGGTTTGCCAATAAAAGGTCCACATCCGCCCCAAGTGGCACCCAATTTGCGACCTCCGACTCACCTTCAGCTGCATTCCCTCCGTGGCGTTCAGCTCATCGCCGCTCTGCCGGAGACCGTGCAGGAACCGGGCAAAGACTGTTCTCCGCTGCTTGTGCTTGTTCCGGCCCTCTGCGGGGTTGCGTTCAGCCAATCAGATCCAGACCCGATGCACATCCACAACCAGGTTCAGATACAGGTACATATGCGGGGCAGCGAGGCGAACAATCAAACCGAGAATCAAACAGACAGTCATTTGATTAACCAGACAGTCAAAGTTTAAGCGCAAACCAATTTAATTGAATTAAAAGCCATAAAAGCCAAACAGCCGACAAACTGTCTCTAACCACGTCGATTTTAGCCGCTGTCGGCCCCGTGCTCCTCACCTGTTGCCGAAAAGTCGTAAAAGAAATTGGTGCGCGCTCCCGGATAGCTGTGCTGCATCCCGTTCAGATTCAGAGCCGACTTCGAGTCGATGGCGTTGCGGGCCATCCTATTGGCCAAATCGTTCTGCGTGTAGCTGTAGATCTCGTTCTCCTCGCGGTTCGACAGGCAGCTGGAGGGCTGCACGTGGCCGGGAAAAAACAATATTAGATATTGGTTTAATAAGTGCTCGTTCTTTTCATTTCCTTGAGCGTTCATTGCTTGGTTTATGTTGGGGTTAAAACCAGATTCTTGTGTTGCTTTGGGCTTTAAAAGATGTTTAATACAAAGCAAAGTATGTCTACTGTTCTATTAAGTAACTAATTTGTTTTAAGCTATGTAAACTTCAACTGAATAAATATTATTCACAGAAGACTTATACCTAAGAGATGATATATTACAGACCGCGCTGAGTAACAACATAATAACTACGGGCTCTAAAAATTTCTCTTGGTGTAGGCACACACATAAAAACACTCACATGAGCCTGCATAATAAACGAAACGTAACGCAACGAAAATGAATTAGAGTCTGATTAGCTGGAGGTCGTAAAAGCCTCTCCGGCCGTAAAAGCCAGAGGTCAGGGGTCGCCGCATCCAGGCAGACTTACCAAGTACTTGCCGGGCACATACAACGGCTGGCTGTGGCTGGTCGGCAACACCGAGGAGCCGACCAATCCGCTGGAGCTCGGACCGGCCATCCGGCGGGTGAGCGTGTGGCCCGTGGAGATGCGCACGTGGCGCTCCTTCCACTTGGACAGGCGCACCTGCTCGATGGCGTCCAGCACGTCCTCGTAGGGCATGTTGATCTGCTTGCTGTAGTGGGCGGCCAGGCCCTCCAGGTAGCCCCTCTTGCCCTCCTGTGGACGAGATGAGGAAATTAATCATAGTTATTCTTAGGTTGAATCGATTATTTAATTCTTATGAAAACGAGAACTAATTGAAACAATTACTTCTTTTAAGTAAAAAGATATACATTTATTGTGGGTAAGCTTGTGTAAGCTGATTTCAAACTCATTTACTCTCGCTTACGCACTCACAGACCCACATTCAGTGTGTTAAGTAGGTGGGGACGAGACGTACGCACAAGGAGGCACCCAAGAGCCTGCCGAGGAGTCTTGCGTCTTCAATCCACTGAGGCCAGGGTCAAAAGCTGCTTCGCCCCACAAGCGAGGTGGGGCGGAGTTAGCCAGGCAGACGCCCAAGTGTTAATATCTTCCGGTAATTAGCGTGAGGCTGCCACTTAAATGTGTCCTGTTTGACATTCAAAGCGGTCACTGAAGCGGCAACATCGTGCTCCTTTGTGCTGCTCCATCTGCGTCTGCATCCGCATCCGCATCCGCGTCTGCATCCGTACCCGTATCTGCATCAGTGTCTGCACCTGCATCCTCAACTCGACGCGACTCGACTCGACTCGAGTCCGCAGAACTAGAGCCCCGCAAACCCTTGAGCTTGGCAAATTCATTTAGCGTCGCATTCATGTAATGCACATGCAAACATTTGTGCTGAAATGCAACTTGTCTGCAGCTGTCAGTCAGTTAGACACACAGCCCCTTGCACACACCCAGAGGGATGTCTGTCTCATCAGCGCAAAGTGCAATTAGTTGAAGTTGGCCCAGACAGCGCCACGAGGAAGGGGGGGCGAAGGATAGCCCAGAACCCAACAAGTCTCAGTCTAACCTGCAGTTATTCCCCTTGCAGGCACCCTCTTTGCCTTTGCCTGTGATTCAATTCCATTAAAGCTCTATCTCGATTCGCACCGCAAAGACAACAATCGTAAATATTTAATCACTTCTCGGAGCACAAACTATGCCAAGTACTGAGCTCCAGGAGAAAAATGCAGAAACTGGCGCTAATTAGAATGCAAAGCAGCAGGATCTCCTGCTGCGATGGGTTTTCACACATAGCCACGAGGAGTCTGTAATTTGTGACCGAAAAGGGTCTGAAACAGGCGACAAAAGAATACCTGGAGAAAGTCCAATTTAACAACTACAGTCTACATAAGCCGAGGATCCTCTTAGCAATATTTTAAGTCAAAAAAATGTAGTAGAAGACCTCTTTGTTCCATTTTACAAACAGTTCGCAGCCGCAGCAGAAGCAACTGGATTGGATCTGCATACTAAACAGCCTGCATCGACACATCTGACGTGTGTCTGGCAAACCATCAACACTCCGCATATTCGTGCTCACTAGGCACGACTGCCACGCCCACCTGGCCTGTGGCACACCTCCGTCCCTGTCCCTGGTAACGGCTTTAAAAGAGATATAGCACGGCAGCTATTTGCATTGCATTGGATTGCATTTCTTTGGCGGAATGCAGGCGGCCCTGAACCACTGACATGTTTTCGGATGCACACGCCCAACAAAATGTGGACAAAGGCGGCAGAAGTCATCACCGCAAACGAGGCTGCCAAGTGCCTTTCAATATGCAGTTCTTTCATGTCGAATCAGTGGTATTTGAGATGAGAAATAGGTCTTAAATACTTATATAATAGTTACTTTACGAAAAACATAAGTGAAAAATATAAAGAAAAGATCACAGTTCCTTAAATACTATATTTTAATCTCTCTTTGTGGTAGGTACGAACTTTTGCTTTGCCTATTTTACCCACTGTGCCAGCCTATCCAACCATGGGACCTCTGCTGGCACTTCCAACTTGCTGGCCCGGCATTTTAGCCGATCATTTAATGGTGCCCCCTCAACCCACTCTCCCACAGCATAACCACAATGCACAGCTTTATCTCTAAGCCAGCAGCAGTGACCAAAAAATACGCACAAAAATAAACAAAATTAACGCAATGCAAAATCATTTTCCCGGCCAGGGACCAACATGCATACCATATAATAAAATAAACAAAACGGCAGGACGACGTGGGCGTCGGGCGGCTCTGAGGTGGCCCAGCGGGGCCTCGCTGGTTGGCCACTCGGTTTAACTAAATTAAAATCGTGTTAATTTCACATTAGAGCGCACACAGCGCCAGCTCCCCGAACGACTGTCACACGTTGCATCCCCTGCAAGCAGCCCCACCGTCGTGCAGCCCCTTCGGCCCACGTCCTGTCTCCTGTGGTGGCAGCATGCAAATTGCCACCGCCCTAAACAAAATGACCGTAGATAAGAGCAATCGCCTGGTTAGTGGCTGCCACAGTTGGGAGAGTTTGCCCGCGAATGCTAACTTAATGTTTCGAAAAGCACAAAAAAGGTTTCCATTAAATAAAAATTAAAGGAAACAGTTTAGCGGGCCACTAAAATGTCTGGGTTTAGAAAATTTCTTCCTATAAAAGGAAAAATAACTAAAGACTGGATATATAGACTTACCGGTGTGGAGTACGGGTGGGCGGTGAGCCGTATTCCATCGGCCTCGAGGTGGCGCTTCATCACCGCCTCCAGCTCCTTCATGGTCACCGGCGTATCACAGTCGGAGGCCAGGATCTCGTTGCTGCTGCTCAGCGCCTTGGGATCGTTGATGAGCACATAAACGATGGCGGCGCCCTTCTCGCGCAGCATGCGCACGCTCTTGAGCAGCTTGCCCCGGTGCGAAGGGTTGTCCACCCCGATGGCGTCCAGATCGATCTCTCCGATCTGCTTGCAGATCTCCAGCTCGTCGTAGCCGTTGTCCAGGAAGCTCTCCCCGTAGTGGCCCAGCCCGATGGTGCGCAGCCACTCGCAGACGATGTTGTGGTGCGGCATGGTGGTGCCACCGCTGGCATTCGCGTATCACGTGGCTGCGCTGGGCACGGGAAGGTCCAGCGGAGCGAACGACACCTTGTTCAGGCGATGGGGCTTCGAAGTAGAGGTGCTCGCCCCACTGGCCGACGCAGTGGAAAACGGAGTGGCAGAGGCAGCGGCCGCCGCCAAGGCCAGGGGCTCCGGAAGATTGCAGCTGCTGGCGGCACTGCTGCAGGAGCTGCTGGACGTTGCCTTCATAGCAGCGGCAAGGGGGGCAGCGGAATACTCTGCCGGAGAGAGATGTAAATAATTTATTTTCTTTATTTTTTACGTTGTTATTAAAATTGGTAGGGGTAAATAGTAATTCAAGTAATTTAATTAAAAGGGCTTTCCATTGAAAGTGAGGGGGAAAAGTGATGGGGTTTCATTTGTCAAGAGCCACAGTGCGTATGCTTAATACGGTTTCGGCAACTTCCGGCGGCCATTACCAGCACTCCCCGACGCCTGGCACAGGTGTGGGTCAAGCCAACGGGGTTCACGGGAGGGCCGGCATATCAATTTGCGTTAATAGCAGTCATTGTTCACCCACCCGCCCGGCAGGGAAGGGAGTCCTGCCTATAAGCACTTAATGATAATGCTCGGTCATGTACACGAGCCACTAAAACACTTGAATATGCTTAGCCCCGGAAGCCACTTGCATATGAATAAGCCACTTAAAATGACAGATGGACCGGCGCAGACGGAGGCATCGGCATCTCCCGGAGAGAGGGGTCCGGCCTGGCTGGCTGCGCCCTCGGGTCACAGACAAAAGACAAAAGGAAGTCGTCTAACTACTTGCAATGCCCATATAAACCAACCCCGATCCGTGTTTGTTGTCCACGTGTGAGTGTGTTTTTGGTTGTAAAAATATTTTTGCTGTCGAAAAATGAAATGCAAATGTCTGCTGGCAGCAGAAATATTGTCCAGCCAACTCCTCCAATCTCCTTTTAGGAGAAACACCAAAAGCGAAGGTAAAGGCCAAGGAGGCAGACACAATGGCATAATGAAAATAATGTGGCTACAGTTTGCTCACACAGAGCTGCAGCTGTCATTGAGTGTGCTAGATTGGAGTGGTTCGCTCTCCGTGCTCCGTCCCCGAATCATCTCCAGTCCGTGGATTTGTCTGGCAGGAGATTCCAGGGATCCAGGGATTCTCTCGCCTGCCAGCCGAAGTGAGGGACAACTAATTGACTCGGCCTGACTTGGCCTCGCTCGCATACCTTTCATATTGATAAACACATGCTGGACAAGATGCCAGAATGCAGGACGGCTTTTGCCGGACAATGGGGCGTATGAGTGACCTCTGGCCAAGGGGATGAAAGCGATGAGGCTTTTAGGAGATGAAAGGAGCACAACTGCCGGAGGGGTCAGGGTGGAACTTAAGCACAAGGAATCTGATATCCCAGGCAATTTTGATATTGAAGATATTAAGATTTGATTTGATAAGGGGAAAAAGGGAATCCCTTAAAGGAAATGTGATGGAAATTTTATAGAATTTAAATAGGAAACACTTGACTCTTTATATCGCATGCCTTTAAATTTTAAACTGATACTAAAAAGTGATTGCAAGATTCTCTTAGCAAGACCATTTATTATTTCAACCAGTTCAGGGATAAGCCTCAGATTTTTCAGATTTAAGCCATGAAATCTGTTCATGCTCCCTACAAAACCCTTGGCCTACGCCCTTGCCCGAAGCTGCTGCAGCTGCAAATATTTAACCACATCCTTCGCATCGCCTCCCCCGGAAAACTTTCGGCACATTGTTAGCATAATAAACACATAATAAAATGCAAAGGGCAAAATCAGTAAAGTCAATTTTGAAGATGTTTTGCATACGCAGCCGTTGCAAGCAGCAAAGTTTATTTACGAGCTGCCGGGCCAACTCCTTCATTCTCCGTTTTGGCCCAACTCTCTAATGAATGTCAGTGGCAGCCCGTACATAACTAGACGGATGTACATAATATGGGGGCATATATAAGGGCTAAGCCAAGGGCTAAGGGCGACAAGACCAGTGTAATTACATGAATGTTGCACAGAAATTTGCATATGCCGCAAACTGACGCCGATAAGCGCCTTAAATTTTCAATTTCATTGTTTATTAAGTGCCAAATAATTGTTTGTGAGCGCGCTGAGGTGAGTGCGGCCCAACGGCCGTCAAAAGGTGTCCGGGGCAGGCCGGCCCCCGCTTTCCGCTTGTAATTATTGTGCAAATTTTGCGCAATTTCCTGGCCTCCTTTGGCGTTGAGTCGGTGAGATTTCCCGTCTTTCCTGTCCTGCTGCCAGCATACAATTATGAGCCGTTTTCGGGGCCTCTCAAGCGTGTGAAATTCCGCAAATTTGCAGCGCGCTTTCCCTAATTACCACTTCGATTGTCGCCTTCGCTTTCTAATTACAAAGGCTTAGTCCTTCCGAGCGGGATAAATGGGAATACCTTGCCCACTGGCCTGAAATTAAACAGAAACAAATCCCGCATACGAGCATTGGGATAAATATAAGCCCGCGCGACAATGGCCCCATTGTTTATGGCTTTCACACAAATTTTTATGCAAAATTTCAGCCGGAGTAATTAATTTTAATATGAAAGCCAAACATGCGCGCTCTAACAATTGTCATATAATTTGCCGTCTAGACAGTGGAAATTTAGTATTTTCAATTAACTGCAATGGCAACTGAGCGCTGCAATCTGCGCCCCCTGGTACTTGCCACTTGCCACCCCCGTTTGCCACCCTCTTGGCACAACAATGCACACAAAAAGGCGCTCACTGATGATGGCGATGATGAGGGCCAGGAAGCGGGGCAGGAGCGGAGGGACAAGCAGAGCTGGAAGCTTTTCTGGCTGACTGCCATGTTGACATTGCTAGCTCAAAAAAACAAAAAAAAAAAAGAATATAAAATAAAAGGAAAAACAACTGAAATTCGAAACAAGTGAGCATTTAGACTTCTCGTTACCTGTTATTATTTCCTTGAAATATAAGTTTTCATGTATATTATTATATAATAATACATAATTGAAATGAACATCAAGAACAGGGAACTCTAGAAACCTCTAAGATTTTTAAAGCCTTTGAAAAGGAAGCATAAATATGGGTAGTCCAATTTTTGAGTTACTGAATTCAATATTAAATTGTTATTTCTTTTATTATAAAAAAAAATTGGAAAAATAGTATTTAAAATATTACAAAGAATAAACCAGTAGTTCTTTAGTTTACAATAAAAGTAGAATGTTTAATTAAGACAAGTGTATTAAATGCATTTAATTATAGCAACGTAAAAACAAGTAGACTTAAAGCTTTCTGCTCGATTCCCATACACCCTTACAGCTGAGAGGTACCGAACCCGAGGAGGAAATCAACCCACGCCTGGGTTGAGTGGAAAGGCAGCGAGTTGTAGCCGGAATCCCCGATGCCGATGCCTCTTGCAACCGTGACTCTGGACTAGCAGGCGTTCAGCAGTTGGCAGAGCAGCGTCCTCAAGGTTGGCAACAAAATTGCACTGGCAGTGGCAGTCACTCGAAAGGGGTTGGGGGAAGGGGTCAGCGGCAGGAGGGTGCCTTTCAAGGGGAACCAGCTCCATTCGTGTGCCAATGTCAGTGCACCTGACGCTCCTGCTACTGCTGCACTTGCCACTCGGCAGCATTCACTTCTCTCAACTCAGTTCAACGCAGCTCAACTCGCTCCCTTTCCCAGGCCAAACAGTGCGTATTGCGGTTGCCGGGAAGCCCTGCAAGTGGGGATGCCTGGCCCTTGACATCCCCTTGTCAGCGACTTCGATTTCACTTTTTTCCCCTTTTTAATTGAAATTGCATTTGCCGCGTTTATTTGCACATAATTATGATTCGGGCGACTTTTGTCGCTTGTTATGCAAATTTAAGGCCGGCTCATCTCGCGATGAATGAGTGTGAATAGCTGGGTGAAATGCATGAATGCTTGACTGCAGCATCAGTCTAATTTTTCATAATTTTTCCTTTCTTTTTTTTGGGGTTTCGCTGCGGTTTTATTGTGGTTGGAGTCCAGATGAGTCCTTCTGAAAGGAGGAAGCCATCCGCCTCCAGGCAGCTGCAGCTGCATTCAGCTCCAAAAATGTCTACGCTAAACAAATGGGCAAAGAACTAGAGCCCATTCAAATAGTGAGCAGGGAATCTGCCAGAGATGAAGGGAGCCAAAAGGAGTTCCCTCGGTAAGTGTACAAAATGCCATCACTTAAACTGTGTTACTTACTGTGCTAGAAGCAGCAGAGTTTGAAATTAAAGAGGGCCTCGGAGTAATGAAGATAATATTAAGCAGACTTTGGCTATTAAGATATACTAGAAGGCTTTTACAGAAAATATAATTTTCATGAACTTAAGCCGTTTCCAATGTAATATTGTTTTCTTGTAGAAAAAGGATATTCCTTCAGCAAATTTACTCCAATTAAGACACATCAATAACCAATTGATGCAAATAATGACAGTCATCAATGCCAGCCGTAAACCCTCGCTTAGATTAGCAATTCCGCCAGGCGGAAATTCGGCATTGACTGCGATTGGGTAATCAACGAATCGAGCCGGTAATTCCGCAATTTACTTACATTGTTGAGCTGGCCGTAATCAATAGGTGAGCCCCGCCGAATGTCCTTGCCGGAACTCTCAAGACATGCAAACACACACTGGACACACACTCGCACGCGATTTAATCGGTTCGGGAGTCGGTGACGCAACCTATAATCAAATGCTGCGGCGGCACTTCATTTGCCGGGGATTGGCCCGAGACTGCCCCGTGCCCACAAGGACATAATCGCAATTGCCCACTTGTTGGGGACTCGACCACAGGACAAATACTACACGGAGAAAATTTAAAGATTGACTTTTTCAGTAAGTTTTTAGAATTAATCGTTTGATTATACTATATGTAAAAATATCTATAATATAAACAATAAAATCCATCAATTTAAGCTAAAGCCTTTAATGGCAGGTTTTAAGTCATATTAACGTTATCAAATAGCTAATTCAGACATTAAAATGCTCTTTAATATTAAAAAATTGCTTTAATAACATTCTTAAAATGTATAAAAGTTTAATTTGTAAAAAAATTAGCTTGATTGGGACATAAAATCATAAAAATATGTAAAGATTAAGATATACTGATAGAAAATTAAATCAGAAATAAGTAAATTTAATCTATTAATAGACTCAAAATAAACCTGGCTAGACAACAAAAGTATGTATCCAACAAATTATACCCTCGTATATTGAACAGTATCTTTTCTCTCTGTGTAGTGCCCGCCTGATCACACACACACACGCACAATTGCCAATCGTTTGATTTACGGCATCGGATCCCGTGGTCACCGGCCGTGGTCCCGGGTTCCCGTCGCTTTTTGGCAGCACCTGCGTAACAATGGCCGTGGAAAAAACGCGCGCGAAAATGGTCACCGGAAGCGGGTTCGCCAGGGCCGGAAACGGAAGGCGGGAAGCGGACAGAGGCGCAAAATGGCTAGCAAATTACGCGACGAGCTGCGACCAGTTTGCTGCCCGGCTGATTGCGAGGCCTCCAAATGCGCGAAACAGCGAGACTGCGAGTCTGCGAATCGAATGCAAATGCAAATGCAAGTGCACGCTGCCACCGGGAGCGGAGTAAAAAACGCAACCAAAGTATGCAAAGCACGCGAGCGTACTGTGGCAGCCGCACTTGCCACACGGCCTCCTGGGCCAGAGTTTTTGCGCTGCCTCTGCCGGAGAATCGAGAATCGAGCAGAGGAGAGTGAAGTAGTTGTAGACCCGAGCGGAGCGGAGCGAACTCCTCGAGGAAGGCCGCGCCGTGAACATTAACGCTAACGTTAACGTTAACCGGACGGGGCAGGGCCAGGAGACGGGGCGAGTGGCGAAGTAGGGGTTGTAAGCGATACCCAGGAGGGAGGTTTTTTTCGCCAGCTTTTTATTTCACTTTTTTGCCGTGCATTCTTCTCTTTTTATTCTCGCTGCAGCCACCCCGAAGCTCAGGCCCAGAAAAGTAGGTGAGGCACATGAGGCCGTCACGGCAGGGAGGGGAGGGGAGGCTTGGAAGGACGCGCAGAGAGTGTTTACCCCAGCTTAGACGGCTCTGACAGGCCGTCTGGGCTCCAAAGCATGAATGAGTTGTGGAAGCAAATGAAGTGCCACGCCAGCCGACGTTGCAACCCGCAGCGTGTTTAAATATAGCCGAGAACCGGCGGCAGAAGCAGCGCAAGCAGTAGCGGCAATGCAACGCGTGCAGCAGCAACATCAGCCGCAGAGCAGCCGGCAGAGACCAACGCAGCGATGCACTAAAAAAAGTATAATAAATAAATTTATATTTAGACAAGGATGAAGGCTTTAATTCCGTATTTGAAACATCTTTTAGTATCAAATTGTTTTGTTTTAAAATATTAATCCACCATCTGGAAAAGCAACGTAGTTTTCAATGTTTTCATTTGTCAAATTGATTTTCAATCAAATAAAAAAATCAACAAAACCATAGTTAAATTGGAAACTTATTCATTTTTCTAAATTCAATTAATGATCATTAAATGTATCATAAAAATATTTTTTAAATTTTTAAACTGTTATAAAAACATATTACTTTTAATGGAATTCAAAGTCTAACTCCTATTCAAGGTAGAACTCTTATTTTTCTTAGTGCTCAGGACGGACGGCAGACGTTCACAGGCTATCATGTCACCGCCGGCGTCCTCATTTGTCTGTTTGCCTGGGTGTATGTGTTCGTGCTTGTATCTGTGTGTTTGTGCAATTTTTTTATATTTTAATTTCTTTTTTTTAGCGAGGCTGGCAGTCAGTCGGCTTAGTTGCGAGCGAGCCTGGGCATATTTTGTGCTTCATCATCTCAGCCGCTGATGATGACACATGCGAGTGACTGCAAACAAATCGGGGAGAGGCAGTTGCTGATGTTGCTGCTGCTGCTGTTGTCTGATGTTGCCACTGCCGATGATATTGCTGCTGTCATCAGCAACATCTCGCCGTGGCAGCTCCACTGGAACTTTCTCGTCTGCTGATGCAGCCGAAAGCGAGTAGGGAGGGTGGACGTCCCATTTGCCGACCTTGGTAGGTGGGCCTAGTGGAGCCAGAGTCCCGACCAGGTAACAAATTACGCCGATTGGGAGTGTTAATAATGCAAATCCATAGACAGCGAAGCAGACTAATCGGAATAATTGGAAAGTATTGGAAGATTAAACCGAAAAGGGTGAGAGCTCTGTGAATTTAATTAAACAGCATTGCAAAGCAGCTAATTGTAGAAACATAGGTATAGTTGGAAAAATATATTTCAGCTCTGGAAAATAAATTGAATATAAACATCAGTAAGAATAACTTATAAATGTTTAGCTAAATGTTTGAACATCTAGAATATCTTAGTTAATAATTCATTAATGAAGCTTCTTCATTGTTTAAACCAATAAAAAAACTAACTTAGTGTATCCCCTAATACAATTTATAAACAAGTACAAACTCTAGTTGTTTTGTTAGGAATCTTAGCCCTACTTATCCTTCTATTTTAATTATTTTCCAACCACCTTAATGATTTGAGACAAAAATAAGTAACAAAGCCTTGATGTAGGACTTACAAAATTGTAATCATTACCTTTGATTGCAAAACAAAGGCTTTTAGACTGAGGCCTGAGAGGTGGTGACTCACAATCGGGATCAGGCTGACTCCTGGGCGGATGGCCTGGCCCGCTTACGGGTCGTATGAGCTATATGGTCTTCAGAGTCTGGACGGGGCACGTACTTGCGGTGGCAGCCACATAATGAGAGCTGGTTGCGGCACAAACGTGCCATAAACTGTGGCACGCCCCCGCCGCACTCCCCGGCGTCCGCCTTAGCCCATCCAGCCCACCAATGAATATTCCATGTGGCATGGCATGCGTTGACAAAGCATTCGGGGCTCGTCATCTGGAGCATGAGAGCATATCATATAGGCAAAGTTTTTACCCAGCGCACATTGTGTGTGCCCTCGCACATACAGCAGTGTACGAGGATATGTAGTCGCCGGAGAGCTGTACGTATTTCAGGCCTTACGCTGGACCCACGGAACAGCGGGTGCTTCGAGGAGGAGCTCAACTTTTATCGGCCTTGTTTTGATAGTTGACTCGCTGCTAAGCCTATTAAGGCGCTTGAGTCGTCCAACAAGCCAAAGGCTTTTGCACCGACCAGGTTTCCAGCCGCCCTCGTCTCTGCCACTCCTCCTTGGTAAGCCATCGCCCGCTCTGGGTATTTGTACCCTGTACTTCAGGGAGGGCGAGGGTATAACACTTCCAGGTGCTTCTAAATTGAGTTTTATCATATTTTTAATTCAAATAGAAAGCTAAATAAAAGCCAGTTCGTTTGAGTGATGCCAACGTTATCTCGATTTAAGTGATGGGCAGCAACTATCGGGTATTTCACAGTCGTGGCTATGGATACGAGACTGCTGGCTCGTTTTGTTTTTTACCATTTTTGAGCTGTCTCCCTAGGAAATGATAGGCCCCACAAGGGAGCTAAGCCCTCGTTACCGTGTCTGTTGCTGTGGCTCCTGCTGCTGTTAATTATGGGAGGGGTGGGGTTCTGGGTGGCTTGGGGGTTGCTCGTTAGTGACGTCCTCGAAGGGCCTCATCTTTCTCTCTCTCTGTCTGCGTCCCTTTCTGTGTCCGCTCTGGCTGCAATTTTCTCAAGAAGCCGCACTTAAATGGCTTCCTATGCGGGTGCAAACAAAAGCTGCCAAACACACACACACACACAGACCGGCACACATGTCTACCCAGCTTTTATTGTGTGTGTGTGTGTGTCTGCGACAGTTAACAAAAAATACAAAAAATATTGCAAAAATCGCAGCTTGAAGTGGTGGTTGAATTTCTACTCTTTTTGCACGTTTTCGTCTTGCAACGTGCAAATGGAAAAAGAGTTGCAAATTTGTGCTGCTGCTGGTGTTGCTTCTGCCGCTGCTGATGTTGCTGATGTTCTGCGCAACACATGCGCCATTATGCAATTGATTTTTCTTCGCCTTTTTTTCCGAGTTCCCCACCTCTGTTGCATTGTTTGCCGGGTGGTGCTTAAAGCCTCGCCTCGCCCGGCCATTCTTTCTTTACTTCCTTACTTTGCGTATTTCATTTTTTGTTTTCGGCCTTAGTCGTTGTGCCAAAGGTCATTCAACTTGGCTGCTACTAATTTGCCGCTGCCCTGGCAGGTACGCCTAATTAAGCAGATCCCCCAGCAAGCTGCAACTAAAGCCCGAAAGTCGGCAACAAAGCGGCGAAGGCGTTGAAAGGCCAACCTGGTACATGGGCAGGTGTCTAAAGTGACGCTTTGTATGGGGGCTGGGGGTGTCGGACTGGGGGTGTGGGATATAAACTGAAAAAAAAGCACGCTCGCCAACTGCACGTGCTCTATCTTCTTGGTGGTTGCATGCAACTTGCCGGGGCTCATAACCCTGAATGCACAAACTGCACTGAATGCAAACAGGCTGCAAAGACAGACAACTCACAGACGCACCCACACTCCAAGTGGGGGCGAACCCCCCAGCCACTCATCCAGGGCCCCCCAACAGACACTCATCCTTCTCGAGACTTGACTGCAGCAGATTGCGTATACGCAGCATTGGCCACTTGCATTATGAAGCATCTCCTGCTCTCGTGTCGGCGCGATAAGCCACCGCATCTGCATTCGCATCTGCGTCTCCATCTGTGACAGGAGCCCGTGTTCCATGTGCGTTATTTGTGCACAGAGAAAAAACATTCATTAGCGTACATAAAAAAATAAATAAAGGATAAAGATGAAACTAAAGCCAAAACGCCAACTCTTTAGGCACTATCTGCTCACAAATAGCAACGAAATTGAATCAAAGAGATTAATTTTAAGCGAAAAATACAGATAAAACATCCCTGAGTGTACCGCCCCCGCCGGCCAACGTTGCATGGCTGCATTCATGGCGAATGTCAAGTGTTGGCAGTTGGCTTGCCAAGATGTTTTGTTTGACGCCGGAGCCACGCCAGCAACATTTGCTGTGTCAAGTGGCAGTCAAGTGCATTTAACAGGGCGCGTCTTTGATTGACGTTAGCCCGCGTTCGGAATTACGGCCGAAATGGCGTCCAAGAAGCGGGGGAACTGCGCACGCAGGACGAGGGCAATTGCCAAGGAATTGTGCTGCAGGCACAACCAGCAGAAGCCGTCTGCGTGCAATTGTCAAACGGAAACGCGGAAACAAAGCCGCTGACATCTCGCAGCAAATATCAAAGTCACCATAAAGGGCTCCTTTAATCCGCTCGAAAGCCAAACATTTCTGGTGCGTGTCAATTGCTTAATCCGGTCGAATGGCTGTTGCAATGGCTCGAAATAAATCAAATTAACCGGTTTATTGAATATTTATGAGTTCGTCTGCTTAGCTTAATTATGTGCGAAACGGCAAAGAAAGATAAAGACGTCTGTGGTTACCACACGGACCATAGATTAAATGCAGTTTCTCTTCTCCTTAAATGCTAAATACTGCCTATTGCCTTCAATCAAAGCATCATTAAGTCCCCCACATTATTCAAACAATGGGCATATATCAGCACTTATATGAACATCAGTGCTGGGCAAACATTGGGTGATCGAGACACCGCACCCAAAAATAGACCCTACTGGGCTTTATAGTTCGCAAGTTAGGCAAGTCACTTGCAAACTCTGGGCAATCCATCAACTGGGCTTTATCCATACGTACCTATGCAGATTCGAGTCAAAATCCAACTTTTACTTTTCACCGGGCTTCAACATAACTCGCTTCGCAGAAAGGCAAAACAGATGATGCGAAGCAAATTAAATTACATTAAACTTGGCCCAGGCCGAGGCGAACCGAACTGAAGTGGCTAAAAGCGGAAAGCCAAAACATTTTCACGGCCCTAGACACTTAGAGAAATGTTTTACAGTTTGTTATTATTACTTTTAAAGTTATAGTTAGTTTAAAAAATACCTTATATATTTATACTGAATGAAACAACAGTCTCAATGAGAACTTTTACTATTATCAGCTTAGTATTCTTTATTAATAGTATTTAAGAACTTGTTTATTTTCTCGTTTTAATTACAATTACTTTATTCAACAATAAACTTGTCTGAAATTAATGCTTGTAATGAGGCAATTACTGTTCCGATATGACCACTCTTTTCTCAATTTCCTTATTCCTTTGAAAAACACTATGAATAATGAGCAATTATGTGGTTTTCAAACAACTTGGAATACGCTTTTTTCCAAGTGCGTGGAGAAATGCAGGCAGACAATGAAGAGCAGGCAGCGCAGCAAGAGCTGGCACTTTAATTATGACAAAATTTGCGTGAGTGATAGTCAAATGGTGCCGCAAGCGGCGAACGAGCGCTCGAGTGGCAGAGCGGAAAAACATAAACAAATAAGCGGCGCTGCAGAGACACAATAAATGGGGAAAAGAAATTATGAAATGTTCAAACTGTTACAACGAATCACAGCCATAGCCATAGCCAGAGCCAGTCTCTGTCCCAGCATCAGCCATCAGCAGTGCCAAGTTAAGTTATTTGAGATTCGAAACCAGTTTTCGAGTGATCTTCTTCGCGGGTTGCCTTCGCGGGTGTCTGCCCTGCCGGAGCTCATTTAGCTGCCAGCTGGCGACGAGCCCACAACGCACCGAGTGACCAAGAAACAAGATGCCTTCCCCGCACTGGCTGCTGCTCTCGATGGTGAGCTGGCATGGTACCTCCTTCCGGGACTAACCTAACCCAAGGACATTTGGATATTTTGTTTACCCCACAGCTGGCTCTTGTCGGAGCTCAGGAATACCATTACCACCGACCGCAGACACCCTTTGGCCTCGGAACCACCCAGCCTCAGACTCAGCAGTCCACCAAGTTCACGGTCCAAACTCTGGGCCGCACCTATGGCCTGGAGGCCCAGCGGGCCCCCACCGTCTATGAGGATCACCAGACCCAGTACGTCCAGGTGCTGCAGCAGCGTCAGGTGGCACAGCCCCAGGCTCTGTACCAAGCTCCTACCCAGCAGCAGGCTTATCCCTATCCGGCAGCCGTTCCGCAGCAGCAGCAGCTGCACACCTCCAGCTACCAGAATCCCCTGTTGGTAAGCGCCAACTATCAGGCCCCCACCTACTCGCAGGCGCCTCCAGCGCCAGCTGCTCCGTCACAACCCCTGAGCTACTACCAGCCCCAGCAGACCCAGACTCCCAACTACTACAGTCAGCCCCAGGTGGCAGCCCAGCCTCCGGCTCAGTACCTGCCGCCTCAGTCGCCGCCCCAGAAGCTCTTCTTCGGCAATCCCTATCCCTATGCTCCGGTGACCACCGGCTCTGGGCAGCAGGTGCTCGATGCCGGACACGGTTCCGGCGTGGCACCCAACCCGGTGCAGCTGCAGCTCATCGCAGCTACGGGCTCGGCGCCGCCAGCCCCGCGAGTTGGCGACCAGGTGGGGCAAGCGCAGAGCGCCCAGATCGACGGGTATGACTACAAGCAGACCTCCCCTGGGGACACCAGGGACTACCAGCGCTTCGTGACCAACTGCCCGGGCGGCGGAAACTGTGAGCGAAGGGAGCTGAGTCCCGGCCAGGTGGACGAGGGCCACAGGCAGGTGGTGCAGCTGGCCAGGGCCAGCACCCAGCCGCGAGTGGAGGGCTGCTTCAAGTCGCAGGTGGTCTATGTGCCCGCAGGAGCCGCGGTCAACGCTCAGAACCAGCTCCGGCCCAAGAACCGCCGACTCACCGAGCGCCAGGAGCAGATCATCACCAGATATCCGCACAACTAAGCCCACCCCTCTCTTTTACCAATCACCGAATTTCACATCGAATTTATTAGTCTTTACCCTAAGCTGCCAATACTCGTTGATTGTTGTAAATAAATCGATCGAAGTTTACATTTTAAGCCACAAAAGCCGACAGAGTCGGGTGAATAATTACTGCCTGAAGCCCAAAAGTAGGCATAGGTGGCCCCGAAATGAATGGAAATGCGATTCAGCAGAAATGTTGTTGGCCAATCTGTTGGACGTTGCCTAATCGGCTCGCTCCGATGTTTTATTACCCGGGATTGCGTATTGGTCATCGCATGCTAATTAGCCAGAGTCACATGCACGGCGAGAAATGAATGGGGCCAAACTATAAATGCATTTATGCGGCTATGCTAATGGGGTGAAACATGTGCCAGACACATTTGGTTGGCTTGAATGAAAATAGGCCGATAAAACAGTCGTAAGCGGTGGTTATTGTAATTTATTTTGTTAGAAATTTTAGCTCAGCCCTGGGGTAAACATAGCATAAATTTTAAGTCTTCATAAAGACTGAAATTTATTACAAAATCAATCAAATGTATAATTATAATTGACGACACTACACGAACTATTACACTATCGATGGAAGCCGAGGCTGTGCAGAGAAATTATCTGACGCACACTTATGGCGAGCTTTAGGTACGGTTCTCTTATCTCACACTACATTAATAGCTTTTTAAATACTTCTAATGAAAAAAAGTTCTAATCTTGCTGGCTTATTTATATAAAAATTATTTTAGGAAATATTATTCGCTAAATGAACCATGGTTTTTCATATTCAAAAACAAATTCGGTTTCAGATCAGTGAGTATCAAATTCGAAAGCAGTTAATAGATTTTCATTACAATTGGTTAGAAATTGACAACAGTTTGCATTGATTTATCGAAGTATACCCATGTATTCCAAGGGAACTACATTATTTCTGCTGGTTATATTAGTCCACGATATAACTCAAGTAAGAAGCACTGCAAATCATAGGTTTCCTAGCTGCTAACCCAGAAATATTCCCTGCTGAGTACAGATCTGCTCTAAGCTTGAATTTACCAATGTAAAATGTAGCTCTAAGGACAAGAAGTTCGAGTTCGAGTACTGTTACATCAAATCCATTAACCGCAGCTACAAGTACATATCCCTGAAGACTCGCTTGCACTCCTTGCCCATTAATGAGTCAACGGTATGTGACTGAAAAATACCAATTAACAATGTTACCGAGTTTTAAGTCCTTCTTTTAGGCAAGTCTACAAATTCTGAGAAGGTTTCGCTCCTTTATGCCCATTACCATGAACGTCACCGTTGATGTTTGCAAATTTTTGAGCGGAAAGAAGAGTATATTGAATCCGATGCTTGAACTTTTCGATGAAGTCAGCAAAAAGTACACCAACTTGAACCACACATGTCCGTATGATGTGGGTTGAATGTGATTGGTATATGAATACAATCATCACTATTATACTATTTTTCAGCACGACCTTGTAATAGATAAGCTCCCGACTCATTATCTGAATAGACACTTCACCGATGTCCTGCCTCTGCCGCCAGGAGAGTACACCTTCCAAAGCACATGGTTCCAGAAAGGCATCGAACGAGCTACTTTCGGGATATATGGCACAATATCATAGAAGCGGAATTGATGGGTGTATACTTGGTTCTATTGCACGAAGGAATATATTTCAGTTTAGATGGATTGGTAACATTTAATTTGTGCTTGCTCCTTAATAAATCTATGTTTTATACCTCAAGTCTTCCCAGAATATTACAAGGGTCTGGAAGCTTTAGAAGGAGAATCGAAGAACCAAAACGCTTTTTGATAAAAAGATGCATATGCAAACCAAACTCTTCCCACTAGCTTCAAATTGGGAGCGATAGAGCTCTAAAAAAAAACGTATTCTGAATGTTTAAGATTATTTCTCTCATTAGCTTTTAAACAAATTTTAAAAGGGATCTTAAAACAACCTGCAAAATATGGTATAGCGTAACTGATCTGAATATCATACTGATCTTTACTAAGAGTCTTTAGTTTCCCCTTTAGAAACAATCAATAGTCAAAGTATGGGTTCACATACTAAAGATTTACTTCAGCGCACCTCTTTGAAATTCACAAATTGCATTGAGTTGTACAACCCATTTCTCTCAGTGTTCTTCAGCCAGAAGAAAACCACCATTAAAAAATCAAGCTTGAAATATAGGAAAATTAATTGATGTTTTCACACAATGCCAAGGCATAACACACTTGATTCGCCAACAGGTTTCTCTCACTATGCTCTCTAATGCTTCGAATATGGCATAACAGCTCGTATTATTTCATAATCGGTTCTAAGGGACAGATCAGCGACCCAAAGAAGACCGCCAAGTTAGTCAGTCAACGAAGCCCGAAGCGTAGAGACATATTAAGAACCATGAATACGAGTTTTCTGCTGGCTTTTTTGGTAATCACAACGCTTGATTCAACGACATAACTAGTTCTAGACCGGTGACGTCAAATGCTTAACCCTCCGACAGATGGTGGTGACATTGAACCTGGTGCTGGCCGAAGGTGACGATGGCTACCTGTACGGAGGGCCCTCCGGTGAACAGCTGCAGGAGATCTCCGCAGTGAACCGTCCCAGGAAGCACCGCTTGAATCCCCGTGCCTATCCCCAGCCGCTGTCCCAGGCCTGTGGAGATGAGGATGCGGAATCCCACGCTGCCGCCGTGGCCACCTACCATGCCAGTCGCCCACAGCCGCGTCGTATTTCCCACCACAAGGAAGTCGTGGTGGAGCCCTCGTTCTTTGAACCTTCCGAGGAGCGGATCGAGGAACTGCGGCGCTTTGCACTGGATCAACAATAAAGTTAAATGCTCTGCAAAAGTGATCGTGTTTTATTAAACAATAGAAAAGTTACCATTTCGTAACCTAACGGAGTAGAACGGTTAGGAAACTAGAAGCTTCAAAAAGAATTGATATTGATGGACCATAAAGAAGATTATCTTAAATCTTAATTGAACACAGATTAAGTAATTTCCTTTAAACTTGGCAATACTCCCTCGCAAAGTATACAAAGTGGCTTGAGGCATGCTGACATTGTTTACAGAATCAAGATCATTTATTTTTAAACTGACTCACTTGGACTTCCTATTTGGTGAAGATAAATGTTTGTGTCAATATTTTTGTTTGGTACTGTGGAAACATCATAGCAAATACGTTTTAAATTTCAACCTAATCGAACTGAACTAAACTTTAAATTTTTGATATAACTCAAATTATTAGAGTATAAAATGTGATTCCCTTTATTGCTTGCTTATGTTCTGCTTTACATTTAATTTATATTAAATCAACCCGTAATCAATCTGATAAATCTAAGAATCTATTTTCAAATTCAAAATATTTAATCAAAAATCAATGCTCGCTTAGGAATAACTAAGTTAAGATGGCCAGAACCAACTCGTCTTTGGCCGGAATTGCCCTGTTTTCGGTCATAAAGTGAATGTTAATGGCTTGAGCAATTATATGGCATTAGATGGCTCAAACAGAAAGTTGCTCGAGCAGCATTCCAATCGAAATGACCAAAAGCCGATTGCAGTTTACAATAAATAAATAATTTATTTGGAAGCTTAAATTAACAGAAAACAAAAACATAAACATTATCCGACGGGCCAAAGAAGGCGTCATCAGTCCCAGACTTCACTCAGACGTCGTAGTTGTACTTCTTGCTGTCGCCGGGATTGAGGCTGTACAGGTCGTAGTCGAACTGGTCCCACTCCTGGTGGTCGGGTCCCTTGGGCTGGGTGGTGCCCTTCTTCAGCTTGAGTAAGGTCTTCTTCTCGCGCACGACATCCACGTGCGGCACCTGCTGGCGGACGAGCTTCTCCTGGGCTGTCAGGGGCTGTGGTGGCCGGTACACCGGCGTGTTGGCCAGGAACTGGGACTCCTCCATTCCTAGATCGGCGCCGGGACTCATCTGGGCGTCGTAAAAGTTCGCAAAGTTTTGCAGCTGCATCGACTCCGCCGGATGGTGATCGTAGTAGTCGGGCATGATTAGGTTGTAGTTGCCAGTCAAAGCCAGCGGTTCCTGGGGCCGTGGGGCATAGGCGAAGCTGGAGAAGGTGGCGGCCGTTCCCAGATCCCTGGGGCGACTGTAGCGTGGCAGGGCCTCCGAAACACCCAGAAACACGGCCAGACTGCAGCTGAGCAGGATCTAAAAGAATGTTAATGAAATTAATATTATATTTTTCATTTAATCCAAGAACACTTTAATTTTTTATAAATCTGAACGATTCACTTGCGAACCAAACTTACCATTTGCTTATTTTGTTTTCCAGCCATTGTTTATATGCGAATATTCACAGCAAAAATTGTCTTATGTAATTAACTTGAATTTAATTTTAGCACTTCTGATCGCACTTCACACTTGCTGGTGGGTTTTAATCCGTTCTCGACTGACGTCCGATTTTAGTCCCCGTCAATGCGCTTAATTCGAGCTCTTAAACCAGTCTAATGTTCTGAGCCGTGCGATTTTGTATTTAAAGCAAAAGCCAGGCGAAAGCCGAAAGAATTTCATTTCGTTTGATTTGTTTTGTTTGCAGCACTCCCTGAGTACCCCGTCCCCTGGTCCCTCACTTTATTGGCATGCAAATCCGGTTTTGAATCTTGGATTTCCAACCGAGCGTCAAGCAGAGTCGATATAACTCTGATTGCGATGCTGATTCGGTTTTGAATTCAGTTTCGGTCTCGGACTCTGAGATTCGGATTCGCGGAGTGAGTGACACACGTAGAAGCGAGGAACACAGGTCAGGAACACCTGAGGGAACCCAGAGATCGGGTTTGTGGCGTCAGGGACTGGGGACAAAAGAAATGCAAATTACTGGATGCTGGATACTGGACTATGAGGCGCTCGCGTTGACACACATTTGATGGGATGATTCATGGAATGTGCGCGGCAATTAATCCAAATTATACGTAATAAAAATATATTAATTGCACTCGCTTTGTACCACTGAACTTGGGTGTTGCGCTCGTACGTATACGTAATTAAGTAGCCGCAGCGTGGATCCGCGGATGGGAGGGGACGGGGCGGACATGTTAATCGGCAATATACAAATTGGCACATCAATCACTGCTTTTTATTGGCCAACAATGATCTGACATTTCAATTTTTGTCGCCCGACTGTCACTTAATGCACTGATAATCCTTTGGGCGGTTCAATAACATCTTCCCTGATCCCGTCGGGAAAACCCCAGGCAGTGCCGAGCTCCGTCCCCGCGATTATATCTTTATCCGATGCAAACAGGTAGCGGCGTTCAGCACGACTAAATAAAGCGAAAAGAAATTAGAACACACTTCAAAGTGCGCTCTCTTAATGGCGGCCTAAACGATCACTTTAGATAAGAGTTCGGGATATCTAAGCCAGATTTAGATTACTAAGCACTTGTTTGAAATTTGCTTTAAATTTAAATTACAAGCACGAGCAAGGGAATACGAAAATATGAACATCACTCTGTTGTTACGACTTCGTTAAGGTACTCTATAAATAAGTAATATAAATAATATAAAGCCTTAGTTTTAAGTGACGGATTGCGTTACACAGGTTTAGCTGTACTGTGAAACAATCATAATCATGAAATCAACTGATTTAATTTGAATTTATTGTATATCCTTATATTTTATGTAAATTATTTTTTATTCGAATTTTAGAAGAGAAGCTCTCAAACCCAAAGCTTATTCGCAAACACATTTTCAAGGAAACACAGCTTTCAACAACCTTTATAATTAATTTATTAATTAATTGAATAACAAATCGAGGCTCAACACAAAATATAATTAGTCTTATAATCGCAAAAACTTAAATAACGCGTGGCATCAATTCACCTTTCTGTCCCCTTAATAATAACTTTATCAAAAATAACCAGTTCCTAAAAAATATTAAGAGACATACGATTTTATGGTTTTAAAAATGAGTAAATTTAACTTAACTTTAACTTTATTTGTTTATTTGAAGAAGTTGAACTTAAATTTATTTACTTTACTGCCAATCACTGCTGGGGAATTCTAAAGTTTCAGCTGTGACAAATCGCTCTTGATTTTTAAGGCTAAACTTAGATGGTCAACCGCTGGGGTTTAACCAGCTCCGTTCTGATTTACAGCCCTCGATGGGAAGTGTTGTTATTTCCCGCAGTTCGAAAATAAATTAGCATGTTCCAATACCGTCGTGTGTTGGGCTGTCAGGCGCACACGCCTGGAGTCAGAGGAAGGAGAGGCCACCCCCGTCATCAAAACACCAGGCATAAATAAGTTTTAGTGTCTCGGGGAAACCCGTTCCACTCCGAATCCCCACCGCCACCTGACATGCCCAGCATTTCTCGCATTTTTTTGTGGAAATATTTAAAGCCTGCGGCGCAAAGTCAGAACTCATTTGGCATTGTTTTAAGCACTTACATTTTGTTTTGTTTAATTTGTTTTGCGATTTGTATTTTGCATATGCATATTCACAAAGTTTTCTGTGTGCTTTTCGTTTTCCCTTTTGTGTGTAAATTGGCCCGTTTTTAATTTTGTATTATTTTTTGTATTCTTTTCGTTTTTGTTTTCGTTTTCGTTTTTGTGCACATGTTTTGGAGATCAAAGACGTGTTTTCGAGTAGCAGAGAGAACAATGTATTTTGTTTTTATTTTATTTGTATGGCAATATATGCAAAACATTTTGCTGGGAATTTACGTCGAAATAATATCGCAGTGAGAGGGCTTCATAACTTTTACTTTGGCTCAAGCCGGGGCACACAATTCCAATTATCCGGGGCCGCATTCCACCCGCCGGCTTCTGGGGGGTCTGCGGACTGTGTTTGCGTTTAACTATTTGCCAAAGGTCCATGCCACAACGCCGATCGAGTTGGAAGCCGACACCGACGCCGACTCCGAAACCGAAGCCTCAAAGCAACGTGCCCCGGAATACAACCGCAAAATTACTTACTCGTCGGAGGATGCCCCACCTCGGTCTCTGCGGTTCCCTAGACAAATGTTGCACGCCCCAGCCCCGACTCTGCCTCGCCTTCTCCGGCTCAATCCGTCTCAATCCCAAACCCAATCCCCGACTGTGAAACCGAAACAAACAGGCAAGTGTCGCCTCGGGCAACGCATCATTATCGATGCAGGCCGGGGCAAATGCAAATCGCATTAATTCTAATATGCATTTTGACCGCAAGAAACTGTGCACACCATTAGCCGCCTAGGAACCACCCCCGGACGCCACCCGAAACACCAGCCTCAAACATGAACTTTGGGTTCATTGTTTCCGTGTTAATGTCCAGATAAAGTCACAGATTTGACACATGAGGCAGCCGGTAAGTAATCACCTCCTCACAGTAATTTACTCGCACTTAGTTTCCCGATGAAGTTATGATACATTGGAATTTAAAGCAGGCAAGCCTGAAACAGAGACTCAAATAAATCCGATAATTGACTTGGCAAGTTCATTGTTTTTACCTCTAATCTTTTTTTGACTTCCGCAACTTGGGACAATCAATCAGAGCTGACCAAGAACGATCCATAATGAAGTAATGATTAACAACCAAAAAGGCCTTATTGGCCTTTATTTCCACCATGGCTCAGCTGTGGTCAATCCGAACACCAGGACTAACGCAGGCGGTATGTCAGTTTGGGGCGCTTGACGTGGCGCCTGGTGACCACCGTCTGCACGTCCACCGCCATCGACTCGAAAAAGGTCCCCGCCATTTGGCAGTACATGTACCACGCCTGCCGAGGACACTGGTCGAAGCGAACCAACGCCTGCTGAAGCACCAGCACATTAGCCAGGAAGTTGACCGACAGGACCAGGACGTAGCTGCAGACGACAACCGTGATGATCATCTTCCGGGCGTTGGGATTATCGCACGGAATGTTCCACTGGGTCAGGGCGTACACAGTCACAGCGCTAAGTGGGCCGGCGACCAGGGCCATGTTGGCATCGAAGCGGTAGGTCAGTATCATCGTTGCGGAATAGTCCGCTCGCAGGAAGAAGGACTTAACGTACATGTTGAAGTTCATCTGCGGCCGAACCAGGACGGCCAGCATCAGGATGTAAAGGCCAACGAAGGCGGCACCATGGCGCGCAGTCACTTTCATTGTTCGACTTAATCTAGGGGCTAATAAAAGGAAAAAATATATAATTTGAATTTCTCGTAACCCTTAAAAACTTGATAGACTTGTATGATAAGTATATGAGGTATACTTAAAATTTATCTCTTATTTAATAAGCCTTTGATTAATAAGATGAATTTTGTGCAAGAAATTTTTAAAATATTACATGTGCTATAATAATTTTTCAGTTAATTAATTAACACGTTATGGGTCAAGCTAAAATTGAACATGTACATGGATACATTACTTTGTCTAATGCTCAGATTTATGAAAAACTTAAATAAAAAATTTTGAAAGACATAAACTAATTTTGGCAAATAAAGACAAATGTTTATAATTGCTAGGAACATGTTGCACCACACCTAAATAAAGATACTATATTTGTTGCTTAAGCCATGTAGAGCAACATAAAAGCAGAATTTCAGCACACCCTGAACCTTTATTGTCTAATAACTGCCATGTTTATTATCAGATTTTTCGAAAAGTTTTAAGGTTAATCGCATTTATCTTAGCAATGTTTTTTTACGAATATTGAGGACAGAACTGGGAATGGCCAAAACAATTTCGATATGCGTGCAGGAGCCACAAACAATTTCTACAAAATGTGGAGTAGTCTCTAAATCCAAATGTTTTACCCAGATGAACAGTCTGACGGACAGAGAGGCATTGCTAAATCGACTCTAGTGGCGATGCTGATCAGGCGATCAAGATTATGGAGTACGATAGACCTCCTTCTCTGTATGTTACACACATAACATACCCCTGTACCCTTATGAGTAACGCGTATACAAATTCCAAAATCTAAACGCAAGCCATAAAATAATACCCCATCGGTCCCGCGATCTTGCCCAACTCGGACTAACCCGCTTAATCTTGCCTTTGTCAGTGGGGGGAGGCGATACCCGGTCGTTTGTCTACCTACCCAATACCCTAATTAAGATCCACTCCCCCGGGCACACATCGTTGTTAATTCAGACCGGCCCGGCCATCCATCAACCCAAATAGACTTCAATTAACTGCAGTTCATCAGCCTCCGCCTGGCCGCGGTCTTTGGTTCGGCGATTCATCGAAGGCCTTTGCAATTACTTAACACACTCGAAATGTCATCGCAAATGCACTTGCAGCTGCACAAACACAAGCCAGCACACGGCTGAGGGACTGCAGAAATAACCGCATAATATGGGTCATTAGTGCAGGCGGGACACCTGGCTGTTATACCCATTGAATACACTGGTCAGCATGATTTTTATGGTTTAAATGCGACCTGGTTGGGTCTCGCATTACAAAAAGGTTTACTAAGACATTGCAATGTTACATCGTACAAATAATCGCCTAAAAACTTGAAAATATTTTAAGCAAATTAAAAAACTTCCAGTTGCAGGAAAGTGTCACTGGCATTTCCAACCATACCACTTCACACTCACCGTAGACCGAAAAATGCAGTGGCCAATGACAAGTGAAAGGGAAAATCGAGTAAACAGTAATAAGGAAAACAGGGAAGAGCGGAAAATTCAACGGAGCCATAAAGACCACGTGAAATACAAATGCCGCAAAGTGTAATTAATTGTGCATTTTCAACGCTTCGCAGCTGGGCAAGAGTGGAAAATAAACTGACACGGGAAATGGGAAAATTGAAAACGCCAGTTGGGAAAATCAAACGGCGTAATTTCGAACGCTGTGCAGTCTTGGCGACAACAGCGATAAATCAATGCAAATGCCCTAACAATGCGGGATAATTGCGAAATGATTAAGCGAAAGTGGCAGAATCAAAATTCAAAATTCATTTCCATCGCTCTGTAATGGCGTGTGTGTGTAGTGTGTGTGTGAGTGGAAAGGGGTCTGGTGGGGAGGGCGGCTGACGTAGAAGTGTGACAGGGTGGACCGCCCGTTGACAGCGATAAATCAGCAGGTGTAATGCGTCAAAGTTATCGTTTTGCATGGATCATTAATCACACACGCATAACAAATTAAGAGTACATTATTCCATTGCCACACAAACACGCACACAGGCATCAGCTGCGCCCCAGAGGGTTTCCCTGTGTGCGTGAACCTGCTATTGCACGCATACTTTTGGGCGGGACGTTAACGTTAGTTTTTGGCTTTTTAAATGCGCTCATTAATAGTTTCTATATTTAATTTATATTTTATAATCAGTTTATATTAGGATAATTGATCCATTTTTAATAAATACCCCATATGTCTTATTAGACAAAGCCATAAACTTAATTAAATTCTAAACAATAAGAAAAAGTTGTATACTGTTTAACAAACTTCTGCATGCCAAGATACTGCAAATAAATTTAAATGCGGTAATAACGAGTACTATTAAAGGCCTACTTTTAAACTCAAATTATGTAATCAAAGGATTAAGTTCAAATGAAAAATGTATTGTATTTGATTCTTTTGAATAAACTCATTGAAATTGAAATCGGTTTTGATTTCATTTGACCAAGGGATCAGCCCTTAAGAGTGCCTCGATGCAGCCTCGATCCCTTGAAAGGGGATTTTGTTTGTTTTGGCACCAGAACCTGTGCAAGTCCCCCTTTATCCCTATATTTGCCTACTCGCTAATTGTAAATGCCAATCAGGACTGTGCCAGGACCCCAGCAGCTGACAAGACAAAGCCAACTGTCTCCGCACCGAGTACCGACTACCCGAGAGTCCCGGTTGCTGAGAGCTGGCGGATTGGCTGTCTGGAGCTAAAGCGGACTGAGCCGAGCCGAGAGCTGAGTTGAGCTGGCTGATTGCTCCAATTGCCAGGCGCCCGGGCACGCACGGCTGCCTCATACAAACTTGCAACTAAACAGGACTCGGCGGAGGCAGTGACGACAGACATCGCCGCTTCTGTCAACGCACAAAAGACAGCGCTGACGTAACGAAACAGTTAATTTAGAGTACGACTACGACAACGACAACGACGAGGAGGACAACAACAAACGAAGGCAGTTCAAAAGCCGTCAGCGTGAGATGAGATGAGGTTGCAGATGGGCACAAAGAGAACACCACGGAGCAGTAAAAGGAATACTGGGCGAAAAACTACTGCATATTTTCCATTACTTTAATGAAATTAAATTAAAAAGCTTAAGTAAAAAAGCTTAAGTTGGAAAGCCAGGAGAGCTCATAATTATGAAAAACGTACATTGCCTGGGGAGTGCCTAGAAAGGCTTTCCAAATTATTTTTGGTATTATATATAAAATATATTTTATACTTTTATAGCTCATAATGAATGTAAATGCTCATCGGAAAGTGTCAGAAAAAGCTTGCTTTCTGGTCAGATTTAGTACATATCGAATCTAAGATTTATCTTCAATCCGATTTTAATAAATGTTAAGTGTATTATATTTAAATGACACATTATAGCTGTTAGTCGCATATTCTATAATAAAATAATACAAAATCAGTGCCTTTTCATTAAAAGCTCTACAAGCATACAAATACTATCTGATTTAAAGAAACTGTCAAATTTGATAACAAATAACTTTTTTCAGTGCAGTAGCAGCGGCAACAAAAGCAGCAGCAGCAGCAGTAGCTTTGTGCCATTTGCATAGGGGCGTGCACGAAGTCCGGGATCTGCAATTACAAAGCACAAGCTCGAGATTGGGACAGAGATGGAACGAGGGCGAATGAGAATACGGAAGAGTGGGAAGGGGCTTAGATCCAGAGCCATATAAAACATTTTTTATAGAGTT
Source organism: Drosophila seguyi (assembly GCA_008042675.1). NCBI lineage: Eukaryota > Metazoa > Arthropoda > Insecta > Diptera > Drosophilidae > Drosophila > Drosophila seguyi. The sequence goes on along the minus strand of VNJU01009647.1, from coordinate 20,650 downwards.
GATGCTGGCGAATGTTTAGAATTTAATTAGCCACGCTCCCTGATTATGCGTGTCTGAAATTAGAGACTCCGCCAAATGGAGCCCTATAAAATGTCTACAAAAGTGCCAATGACAACAAAAGGGGGATTGGAATAAGGACCCCTCTTCTACTACTCACATCACAGGAAATCCACCTCCACAACGGGATTTGTTTCTTGAAGGAGCAACAAAATAAAAACAGGAACTGAACTAAAATTTTTAAGCCATCCAAAAAATTTTCCTAAAAACAATAACAAACTCGTTTAAGTAGTAAATAGAGTTTCTTTGCTAAGGTTGCTGTTTATTTAAAATATGTTACTTTAAATTACCGAGAACCTTTTCCAATACGAAATAAAAGTTCGCTAAGCATAAAAAAAATAATTCAATTCCTTGAATAGAAAGTTAGTCCTGAGATGCTAAAGCTGCTTAGTCCTTATTAATACGATTCCCCACCTGTAAAGAAACCGTTTTCAGATCCTTACGGTTACGGTCACCCACCGCTGACTATTCCGGTCATCAACTCCCGGTGGCCAATGCAAATGCAGGCAGCTGCTCCGTGGACTGAGCCGAACCGGTGTGCTGCAGCACAAACAATGGGCGACACTTCAGCACTTTCATTTCCCGCTCGAACACTTGCGGAAAACACTCCGCCGCAGACTCGACACACACACATTTTGTGGATTTTTATTTATTATTTCGCCTCTGTTTCTGGGCGGAGGGAGGAAGCCGTCGTTGCCGCCGCCGCCGCCCGCCTAACAATTTGCGAGTCGCACTCAACATGAAGTGTTTTTTGCGGTTTTTTCGTGTTGCATGTTTTATTCACGTACATATATTTTTAGAAATTGTTTTTAGTTGCATGCTTTACTTTTGTGTTGAGTTCTGTGACAGCTCAGACAGACGGCGAGGACGACGGTGGTAAGGTGGCGGCTAAGGCTCAGAGTGCACGGTACCCCGATGACAGATAAGTCACACAGTCACACATTTTGTTAAGGAAGATGGCGGCGGGCTGCATCAGTTATCTATCTATCTATCAACTGAATCGGGCAGGGTAAATGAATTTAGAATTAAACTAGAAGAAACGGTGCTCACAGTACAAAGAGGAGGCTTTTAAGGCTGTAAGGCAACAGTGTTTTCTCCCAAGATTTTGAATTATTTATTAATAAAGTAATAAATGCTGGGAGCTCTTGTCCTTTTTTACAGTTTAGTTCTAAATATATATGGGAAATATAAAATGTTTTGAATTGTTTGCAAGTTCCATGGAATTATTGTTTTTCAACTGAGGCAACGGTGCGTATGAGTAATAGCTTTACTAGCATTTATTATGTTCTATTCATGTGATTGTCCCCCTGAGTTATCTGTGATTCTGGGTAAAAATTCTAAGTTAAATATAAGAAGGGAAACGAAATTCCTTTTATTAATACTAATTAATAAAATATATTAGATTAGCTGCTCTCCACCGCGGTGCACCGTCTCTCCCTAGGTAAGGCGAACGGACCCCATATTTCTTAGTTATATTCCGTTCCCATAAATAAGCAGCTTCCGCCTCTTCAACATTTATCTGGCACAGCTGCTGTTGATGTCGCCTAAATGCACACACATGCAGGCACTCAATACCATGAAGCCCGCTTCCTCATTGTCATATACACACACTTACGTGCTATCGGCCAGCCTGGCAGTATGCAACACTCTTCTCCTCGGCTGTCTATGCGCATCTTTATTATTAATTATGCCAGCGATTTAATTAAAAACTTAACCAACTGCCGCCTTAAGCGCCGTGGCACTCAGCAGCGGTACAATATCGTATCCCCCACTGGGGGACGGACATAGCGTGGCAGAGGGCGTGGCAAGTTCCGATGGATTGCAGCAGAGTTGGCAACTTGCCGGCGCGGCAGCATTTGCGGGGGATGGGCTAATTAAAATGCATTGTTTAATGCAAATAATGGATTATATGTATAGTTGCGGAGTCTCCAGCTTGCAGTGTGTTTACTTACGTCGTCTGGGGCCTCAAGAGGGACTGGTTGAGTTGCGGTGGGATCGACATTGCTGGCGCCCAAGCGGCTGCCGCAGGCGGCGCCTTAACGATTTTTGGCCTGGATTCGGCGGGATATTGTTGTTGCGCCTGAATGGGCTTTGGCAGGAGCTGCTGCAGTTGCTGCTGGGACTGCTCCAGCCTTTCAGGTTGGCCATTGATGCCATTGAACCCGGCCAATATCTGGGGTTGTTGACTCGCCGCGTTTCCATAAACAAAAAAGTGTTGCTCCCCTTGTTGTTGCGGCTGATTTGTGGCCTGTTTGGGCAGCTGATGTTGCTGTGGCTGCTGCCAATTTGGCGCAGTTTGGCCCACTAACTGAAGCAACAATGGCGCCAACGCTTCGCTGCCCGTGATTTGTTGGAGATGCTGCTGCAGAGCCGCCTCCTCAATCATCTGGCCAGCCGCTGATTCGATGGTCAAAGGGCTGCGGTTCCTGTAAGCAAATAGTTGGCTAAATCGATTGACCCGCTGAACGTGAAACTAGGCAACAACCCACGAAACAACTTAGCAGTGATGGCGATTTAACTATTTTCTAGTTAAATTGAAAAAATATTTAAACGAATTAAGCAGAAAAATATCTTCTAAGTTCTTTAAGCTTTTTTATTTAAGAATCTTATATTCTTATCTTGATTTGCACTTTAGAGATTGACCTGCAAAATTACTATCCTTTTTTGGCTTAATTCTTTTTTAATGTGCGTCATTTTTTTCACTTTGATTTTTGTCGGTCTTTTTTGGTCTCGAATTAGGTTGTTCCCAGCACTGAAGCACACACTCACGTGCAGATTCGACCTACTTTGTCAGCGGCTGTGCAAACATTTGGCCCACAACAACGCCCAGGCACACCAGCGTCAAGTGGAGCGGAACGGGCCAATTTGGATACATATTTAAAGGCTGCTTTGGAGCCCGATCTGCTGCTGGCTGGCTAAACCTTCTGCTCAGAACTCTCACCAAGAACTAACTAACTAAGTTCACACATCAAATATTCTCCGAAGCCATGGATTCTCATTAGGAGAGCCGTCTTCGACTATAGAGGGAAGAAGGCTAATTCGTCTGTTTGCAACTCGGCAGCATTCGATTAGGTTTCTTGTTTCGGGCATTAATTATTGCGAAGCTAATTATACATATATGGTATGCACATTAATATGCAAATATTATGAAGTGTGAACATATTTGATACGCCCCATTGGTTTCTGTATGGTAATTACCAGTCAGGCTTTGGGAGATCTAAGCGAAAGCCCGGCAGCGAATCTCGATTCTCGACTCCCGAGTGAATGGAACTCAATTAACTCGGCTGTGAACGGGCCAAAAAATGGTGACGAATCAATTAGTTACAAAAAAAGCTGGCTTATTTTAATAAAGTAAGCCAGTAAAACGAACTGCAAATATTGCCTTTCGTTAAGCAATCTTACTTAATTGGAAATTATAATAAATAGGGTAAAAAACACAAACTAAATTCGAGTTAAGCTTAAAGATTTTTTAACTTGCATAAATTATTACGGTTTAGTTATGTAAATATGTTAATATCTTACTTTGAAAATATTCAATTCTATAATAATTTTAACCAATAAAAACCACCCATATTGGTCTGTATTCTCGACACAAATTCCTCCTAAACTCGAAAGCATATGAGCCAAAATCGCAAACTGTTGCATTAACATATCTTCATGTTGTGTTGGCTGCTGTTGGCGATAAATTCTTGCTAAAATGTCAACCGGCTACCAGCTACCAGCTACAGGCTACCAAGGGCTGTCAAACTCTGGAGTGGCTCTTGACTCCATTTTGGCTCTAGCTACCATTTTCCGCTCCCTGCAGATGTGTGGCAAAATGTTTTTCCATTAAATTATAGTACAATGCCCCCCGGAAAAGCCCTAGTCATCAGTGGCCTTCGTCTGCGTGTTGGCTCGACCAGCAAAGTCATGAAATTTAGTGTTGGCGGCATAATTAGACCATCAATTGCGGAAAACTCATGACAGTCATGAATAGCCGACTCTTTCAGTGTGTTTGTGTGTTGGGAGTATGCCACCGGGAAGGGGGAGAGGTGGCCAGGGGCAAGGAATACGCCGGAATAAAGTAATACGGCCCCCAAGCATAAACTCATCAGAGTCGGAAATGCTGACAGCAATGAGGGCGACATCACCACTAGCAGCATCACTTTAACACAAAAAAAATAATGCAAAAGCCAAGGAAATATTAAGAGATACCTCTCTCAATTATTATAAACTACGAAATTAAATTCCTAATACAACACAAACATAATTTAATAAAATTTTTTTTTTTTTAACTTAAATTAAGTATTGGTACATTTTCCCCAGTGCAGCTACAACAACAGCAATACTATCTGCCTCAAAAGGCGGCTGGAATGCTGACGATGGCCGGGACTGTTGCTCACAGAACAACAACTTCGCAAGCTACAACAATGGTCACAATAAAGTCGCAATGTAAAGCACAAATGCTACTTTTGTTGCTCATAAATATTCACTCGAATATATTCGGTCTCCTCGGCCTTTTCGTCCTGTTGGTGTCCTTGTGGGTTCGCTTTCATTTTCCGACGTCACCACAGCCTTTCGGCAAGAGGCGCAAAAGTGTGAAATGGCCGAGTGCGAGAGTGTTCATATATATTTCTATTTTTATGACGATTTTTCGGTGACTGTTTTAGCCAGCCAGCCGAGTGTGAAAGTTAAGCACATAAATTACAGACGAGAGAGCTGCGAGAGAAATTAAAAGCGCATTGCACAGTGCCGAAAACCAGAAAACACTTAAAATATGGCAACAACCGCTCACTGGGGATCCCCCGCACAAACCCACAAAAACACAGCTAAGGACAAACGAACAGGCACAAAAATCTACAATAAGGACTGTACCTTTTTAAATTCCGATATAAGTGTCTTAAGTTTAGAACTAAGAATTAAAATAAAATATCTAGGGTTCTCAACTAATTACTTTAACAACATTTATCTGAAGAATACAGAGCAATAAAATAGTATATCTTTGGACACCTTTTTAGGGGTTCTAAAAACCTACTGATTTCTGCATATTAAAAATAGATTATTGATACTTCCTTTAGGTACTCTTATAGCTCCACTATTCCAACCACAACTGTTACCATGCATGTAAAGTGCGGCTTGTTGGCGCTTTTTACTAAAATTACACGCTCTAATCCACAACTTTTGAGTGGGCCCAAGCCCATCCCCACACCCTCCAGAAAATATCTGAAAAAAAGAGAAAAATAGAAGGGAACTTGTGGCGAGTGGGATCTCTCAGGGCGAGATGAAAGGCGACTGCCGAGGGCATCAAGGGCTACAAGAATGCGCCAGACAGAGCCAAAGAGCTAAACGCAAAACAAGCACAGGCCCGGCCCGGCTGAAAGTATGCAAAACATAATTCATGCTGATGGAATTGTATGCATGAATATATGAGAGGAAGCCCCAACACCCAGGCATCCATCCATCCGTCCCCCAACTCGACGCTCTACCCCTGGGCTGGCTAAAAATCATATGCATCACGTGATTAAACGCGTCATGCATGAAAATGTAAAATATTGTGCAACCATATAGCTCACAGACAGAGTCGGAAAAAGTCGGGAAGGCAAACGGACAGGGGTATGGCTGGAAAAAAAGGGGAAAAATTAGACCCCGCACATCATGTTTACTTGACTTGACTGGCAGTCTGGTGGTATCCGTGACCAAAGCAAACGAGAGCAAACAAAACGCCTCGGTTACAAATTTTTCACAATTTTTCCCCGACCTCCCTGCGCATCCCATTTAAATGGAGAGAAATGGCGGAGCTGGAGCCGGAGCCGGAGCTGCAGCTGAATGTGAATCTGGTTGTGAGAGTATGAAATGTTCAAGCTGGAGCTGAGGCATCCGCTGACGGAGATGAATCTGGGCAGCACGTGCCCCAGACGCCGCCAGACATTGGCCTGAACTTGGCCATAACGGAACGTTGTTGCTATTTGTTTTCAGCAACCCACACCGCCCCTATTTTGCTGGGGACGTGATCCAGTCTGAAATTGCTGCTTTGCGGCTTTAATCGAGTCCTCAATGTCGGGGCGAAGGTCAAAGGCAAAAGTGAAACGAATTATCCAAACCATTAAAATGCATACGCATTTTTTGTCATCATATTTAATTTCCTCATTTAATTGATACCACAAACAACGACCTTTTGTGTCGGAGCTTAACTACATTTTTTATTGAAACTAATTTTAATTTTTTATTTCCGATCAGCTTATGTTTAAGGCTTTATGTTAAAGGCTTTGCTGGGCGATTTAAAATCAAATATATTTGCTGAATAATTGGTTTTATTATTTAAAGGCAACAGGAATTTAGTATTTATGGGCTGACAACAACCAGGATTTTTTTTGACCATTTTTAGTTATATATTTATTATGTACAACGTTAATCTTGGACTAAGTTTTTTTAAGTCACAGATTAAAATGCAATTTTAACTGTAACTTTTTTTAATTTAATTTTAATTAAGCAGAATGTAGTTATTTTTATTTTACAAGCCTAAAGCTATTTCAGATTAAATCTGACCTGTTTTAAAATCCTCTTGGGAATTCCCTCATATTCATTACAGCGACAGATTTTCAATGCAGATTTTCATAATCCTCAATTCAACTTGTCACACTTCTCAGCACATCTTCGTTCACATAGCACAGTGGTCGGCTTTGTATGGGAGAGCGGCCATAAATATTTCTAGTTGAGATAGAAGTTTGAAATTTTGCAGACTATTTTTTTGTTTTAAATGTAAAATGATATCAAAAATTTGGATGGATCGGACAACTATATCCTATAGCTGCCCTATAAATGCTCGCCGTGAAGGTTGCGTTTATATAGGGAAAGCGCCTAAGAATACTTTTAGTAGTCAAATTAGTATATTAAAACAATAAACAAAAATAAAATTAAATGATTTTATTATATATACATTTTTTTTTTATTATGAAGCTTAACAATAAAAGTTTTATAATTATACAAGCCAGTTATAAGTTAAATTATTCTATGTTTTCATCAATTAACTAAATTACTGATATTAGTAGTTTTGATTTTTGGTTACAAGGAAGTTTCCTTTGGCCCTCTTTAGTTGTTTTTTTGAAGCTGCAATATTCGTGTTGCGGTATGATTTAGCCAACTTTAAAGTTCAACTTTAGCCTTACATTCACTTATTTTAATATCGGGTGGATAGCTTTGAGACTTAGCTAATATAAACTTTTCGTAGCTAGGTAAAAAATCAAAATCGGCATTTGTGTTTAAAAATGATTGGACCAAAAGATATTGATGTTTTGTTGAATTGGTTTCAACAAATAATGATAAAACTTCTTCAACGTTCGGCATTGAATGCACAATTAGTGGCTGGGGATTAAATGATCGCAAAACTGAAGCCGCAGTTTCATCAAGTTCTGCAAGATTCGCTATTCGTCGATGCTTTCTTCTCTTTGAACATTCTGCAAAATCATTTTTTGGTCTTCCACGATTGGCACTCGTAACCATTTCCCGAGGAAAACAAGCTGGTTGCACCATAACATTTTCTTTGGTGTTCAGCCAATTCGATTGATATTTTGCGACAAAACTCTTATTACGCCTGTATTTAAACATGAACTCAATTATTTTCTTACAAATGTAACCAATATATGTCTTAAGTTCATTGAAATCAGCTGTAAAATCCTTGTTTGTAATGCCAAGTTGAGTTTTTTCAAAATGCGTGCCCTTGTCGGAGCACCAAAGATAAAATATATGCATGCGTGAAAACACACAGTTATTAGAATCTCCTATAAAAATAACAGGTGATAAAAATTTAAAAAAAAAAGAAGCGATATGCAAAAGTGTATACAAACACAAACACAATCACAAATGAAGAAAACAAAAGCCACATCATAAAAACAAAGGAAAAGCAGCAACTCGAGTCGCGATTTTAGCCTTTAAAAATATAAAGACGGTGTTACTATATTAAAGATTACAGGCACGTTGGCAACTATTTGCAGCTACACTTAACATATTTATTAACTAAAAACATTAGTAAATACACTGATATTACTCACATTGGGGGGAGCAAGGGGGGTCACAACTAAAAGCTTAAGTAAACATGGAAAAGACGTACACAAAATGACTTAAAGAAATGGTTTTTACAAAATTTATTTTACAAGAACGATTTAACAGATTAAATAGATTTGAAGTAAATACAGTCAACTTTAAATTGCTTTTTAAATGAATAAAATCCGACCACTTTTCTTTAAGTTTGAACTCTTTGAAGTTTGGCTTTGAATTACAAAATATGCATGCAAGCAATTTTTGCATTACAAAAGCACACCTATTCACAGCTTTGAAGCGATTTTTAGAAAGAACCGTTAGATATTGAGTAAAACCTGGTTTAAGCTGGACAAGGTTGGATATTTAACAGCTAATTTGGATACTTTTTACCTTAATATTTTTACTTTGATTTTTTGATTCATGGCCTATGGGCGCCACCACTGTGCATAGCCGGATGAATAAATAGCTGCAGAGAGCAGCGTGCTCCCATAAAAGGGGCAACTTTAGCATACTTTGAGGCACGACTGGAGGAATTTATTACTACCGCTACAAATACATATCGTTCAGCAATGGCGCCTCGCGCACTTTGCCAAATTATGTCAGTCGAGAGATGGGAAAAAAGAAGCAGAGCAGAAGTTTAACTACTTTTCTACGACTTTTTCGCATTGCAGCCTGGAAAACGTAAAGAAAGCCGATGCGTCGGGGAAAGGAGGCGCGAACTTTCTTCATTTGGTGCGGCACACTTTGTCGCAGTTGTCGCACTTGGCTTAGTTGATTATTTTAGTCGCCTCCCAGTCCTCCAGCTGCAGCCTACAAAATGTGACAAATCCCCGCTTTTCTTTCTTTCGCTCTTTCTCCGGCCACGCCTGACACATATTCCTATTCGTAGTCGCCTTTGCCAGGGCGCACTATTCGTGCAGCAGTGCGGCCAAATTATTGCGGACACGTCGCATCCACTTCGAGATAGAATGAGAAAAACCGGGACAGTAACTGGAAAATGGACACAGTTTTCCGACTGGGAGATACCCAGCCACTGTTATTTTTATTTGTAGTTCAGCGTAATAAATAAATGAAAACGTTAAGTCATAAAAAATGCACAAATCACTTCGAAATCAGTATAAATATTCCAATTAAAGACCTTTTAATTTCGGCCTGTCTATAAAATTTTTAAAATCCATATTTATTATTAATTCTAAAAAATAATGCAAATCATGGATGCCAAGAGGGGAAAACTTCGATGTGAGATACATCGATAAATATCGTATCAACATCGAAATCGTATCCATATTATCGGAAAATGTCACCTAATATGTTACACAAGCAATATTTTCGGAAAAAATTGGTAGAATGAAAATTCGGGCAAGAGCAGAAGACTTTGAAGACGGAAAATGGTCCGATATATCAAGCGAAATATCAGCAACGTCAAAAATATCAATGTATAACTAGACAAATATTAAGATACCACATCCGATATGTGCTCTCATCCCTACTACTTGTTATTATATTTGGAAAAACATTATCTTATGCTATCTCCAGTGTTTAAATTGTAGCTTAGCGCATATCTAATATTATGTTTTGCTATACATTTTTTACGTACTAAATTCGGTGTAAGTTTGTTTTTGTTTTTTTATACAATTATGACCGTCATTTAGTTTAAATATTTGCTCTGTTTATTATATTATTACATTATCTATTTTATTATTTCTATATGTATAATTGTCTTTTTCACTTTGTTCTTTTTACTTCTAATTTTCTGTCTCACTAACTTTTTGTTCGTCTCTCCTATTCAAGTCTGGTTCAGCAGTGATCCGCTGCTCGCAGGCAGCTCTCTTTCAACCCCCGTATTTGAGAGCGAGCCTCTTTTGAGAGAGCCCCAAGAGAGCATAACTTATTTATTAATGTGCCCAGAGCCCACTCATCCTAACTAGCCTGCTACACAATGTTAAATTTTAAGTAAGGAAGTCATTTTGAACACATTTTTAAGGAGTTAAAAGACAATAGTGAACTCTGAAGCTGTAAATATAAATCGACTTTGTTCATTATACCCTTGCTTTCCGTAAAAAGCCAGCATGCATCACATTTACAAAAGTGTTGCAACTAAAAAAAGAACTTACCAACATGTCACGTGGAGGCCAACTACTTGCGTATTAGGAGCAGCCAGTCTTCATTAGCAAGTCCATTGAAATTTAGCATGCCAGGGAATGGAGCTGCATTGCATACTTTAAGATCTCCTCGGACGCCCTCGGACTGACGGGCAGACCTGCTGGGAAAAAAGAAACTTTGCTTTGCAGCAGAAAATCAGCGAAAGCGCCAACAAACTATTAAAAAACTTTCGCAACAAGAAAAACTTGCAGGACCAAGATTTCCACACCCACACTGCCTTGGCTTCTTTGGCTCCTGGTGATGGCATCCATATCTGACGAGTGCCAAAAAAGCAAAAGTTTCACTGCCAGTGCTGCATACAATGTTTGTGCTGATTGCAGCACAGCAAATGGCTTTTGATTTCACAAATCAAAAGTTTCTTGTGCTCGGGCCGCACGTGATTTATGCCTGCGGCAGGAGCAGGTCCAGATTCGAGACCGTCACTAGGATGCAGCAGTAGCTGGCGAGGATCGCCGGCGACATGCACGAGCGCCCAGCTGTAAAAACTTAGCCCTGGTCCAGCCCAAGGGGAAAATGGGAGAAAACGCAGTGGAAAAAGCAAAGCACGGAAAGAAAATCAAAACCCGATGGGACTTAAAGTCATCTCTTAATTATTTTCATGATTAATATAAAAGAAATATTATTAAATACATTTAAAATCACCAGAATGATATAGACCATATCCTTTTAAATGTTTATGGTAAAGTTATAAATAAAGTCCTGCAGAATTTAAACGCTAGACATATCTCTCTGTGCATCAGAGAGCACACAGCAAGCCATCCCCGAGGGGCGGAAATGCAACTAAGTTGCCCATTCTGTTTGCAGCTTAATGCACATTTAGATTTCGCTCAACGTCCTCTAATGGCAGCTCATCAGGCAGTCGAAAAAGTAGCTAGAAACTCTTTCCCAAATGAAAGCGGCATCCTTAACATCCTTAACACTTTCCTCTAATTGCCGGCGAAAACTTGTGCCGCGGAATGAAAATAATATGGCGTTCCTTATGGGGCAGCTGAACAGGTAAGTGTGCGGGCGTTGCATGAGGCAATCCGTGTCTTAACGTCTGCAACTCATAAATAACATCGAATAATAGCCCAGTGCGCTGTTTTTGGCCAGCACGCTAATAAAGTGCCGGGTAACAGGCAGTTGCAGCAACTAACAACCAGCAACAGAAACAACTTACAGTTGTTGCAACATTTGCAGCACCAAACCCGCAACTAGCAACTCGTAACCAACAACACCAGCATCTGAGCTGCCGCTGCAGTTTGCAAGCTGCCACCCACAGGAGCCCCTGAAAAGTTTTGTGGTCGTGCATCCGCTTAGCGGTAAATGTGGCACAGTTAACTCTTTATGGCAGACTGAGAAATGACAACGCACGACTCGTACCCTGTACATGGCAGTCTTAAGAAAATTTTGGTGTCTTCTAAGACCTCCTATAATATCCCGCTTAAGTTTCTCTTTATTAACTATTTACTGAGAAGCATATTCTTAATGCAGTTAAGATAAATGGCCTATTTAAGGCATGTAAGCGAAAGCTTAGCTTCGAGCCGCATAAACTCTGCATTCCCCTTTCGGTAGCCTTGTTTGGTGCTCACTTATCAGGTGGCTGCCTAGCCTGCTAACAAATTTAGGCTAATTAGTTGGGCTTAAGCGCGGCTTATGCGCCGTCTAACGGCAGTAGTCCCTGCACATCGTTACCCTGCCACCCCCGACTTTGCCGCAAATGGTTAGAATACTTTCGGGTGGACGAGCATTTAATATATGTAATTGCAGTTGTTGTTCTTACATCCCACAGCCTCCCCCACAGAAAAAAAAGGAAACCCTTAAATGCTGGCAACAATTTTTCGGGAACGAACTCAAAAATATTCCAGGGCGGCGGAAAACCCCACACAAATTGTCAGTAGACCACAAAACATGCAAACATTAAGGCCACGTTCTAGCACCCAAGCCCACTCGCTTGGCTCATCTGTTTTGTCATGTCATTGAAGCGTAAATGAGACATTTGCGACGCTTGTTTAATTAAAATAAATTTCAATTTAATCAAAATTCGTCTGGATGTGTGCGTTGCTAACAACGAACCAGAACGGAAAACAACAGCAGCAACACTAGCGAAGAGAGTCCAACACCGTTCGGAATTTCGCATTAAAATTGTTGGCATAGTTTTTTGGGTCTCCGATATGGATTCTGTGCCGTCATCGCCCCTGACAACAACTGTCGCTTGGCCTGTTTTAAAATGCCAGCAAAACTTTTGTAGCTTTCGGTTAGCACCTTTCTGTCCCCCCTTCCCAATGCCGTGTCATGTCGTACAGGTGTCAATGTGGGCGTGGCACTTAATTAAATCATTGTGTCAGCCTTTGATTAATGTTATCAAGCACAAACATTTTGGGGATTGCCTGTGACACGGTCTAAATAAATAGGTTCCTGAATGTGTCTCACTATGATTCCATGCCTTGATAAATTTTATTAAAGCTATATGAACCGCGTTTATATACATATAAGCTGAAAAACAATACAATCTCAAGATAAAAACTTTGTAATGCTTCAGAGTAAACATGTTCTGTACGTATCTAACTACCACAGATTTAACTGAACACTCACCACATGTTCGCATTTAATTCAAATTCCTTTTAAATGTTGATTATTCAAATAAGTGGCTGGCCAGCGGAAAACTTCGTTATATACACAAACTTAACAACTTTTATTTTACCTTTTTCACACGGCCAGGAGTGCGAGAGCGTGGAGTAATTCAATTAAATGCTTTTGGCTTGAAAGAAAAGTTGTTCTAATTTAATTGGACGTTTTGTTTGCACACGCCGCGAGTATTTTCACATTGTTTCCAATTGCATGTGCCCAGCTACTGCTTTTTTATTCGATTTAGACGGCCACACGGCATATGGGCGATATACGCTTGCATATAATAAAAACGTAAGCGCTAATTGCCAAAAATGCTGGTAAATGCAATTTAAGTTTGGGCCCCGACAAATGTTATTGCAATTAAAAAAGGAAAAGCAAGCCGGATGCATGTGGATGGAAAGCCCGCCGAGGCCATGGAAAATGCATATTTGGGGTTTAACCGAAAAATAAACAAGGCCGGAGTGTGGGGGGAGTGGGTCTACATATGTATGCAGTGGAAATTCCTTTCCCGTCCCATTTCCCCTCTCACGGTTCAGCATGCCACGGGGCGCTGAGCCGAAAAGTATGCAACAATAAATTTCGCCACGACGCGAGCTTTTCATTTATTTGAAACCCCGCTCCGTGAAAAACCCAAAAAAGAAACAAAGAAAAAATAGAAGCACCTACCGCGTGCGGGCAATCCAAAGAAAGGCAAATAAAATCGAGCAAAGTGTTGCCAAACTAAAAACAGTCTGTGCTCCAATTTTCTATCAATTTTCATTGGCGATATCGGAGCGAAACGAAGATTTCTGGCGGGGCCTGGTGTGTTCTCGGAAAGGCACTCCAAGTGCCAGGGAAAATATTTACAATTGTACTTCTCTGTGTGCAGCTCAAAATGCCAGCAGCCACTTTGATGACCCCACAAACACACAGAGGACCAAGACTTCACCGACTCGTTCTGGCCAATTTCAGTTTATGGCCCATAAATTCCGTCGCCTCTGTGTGGGCAAGTGCGAGTGCGAGAGTTTTCCTTGCCTCTCCCTCAGCTACTGGCAGTGCAATTGATTTGCATGGCTTGGCCGGCTGTTAGTTAACAGTCCGGACAAACTGTACCGCATAAAGGCGAGGGAATTTATGGCCGGCCAATCGAAACAATTGCCTGACTTCTGGCCGATTGCAGGCAGCCACAGAAGGCTCATTCCCTGGCACCTGCATTTTATGGCTGTCAACTGCAACGATGTCCTGCCCCCGAAAATCCGGTCTAAGTGCATTTTTTGGCCCACATGCCCTGTCCTGACTCGAGGCCAACATGCAAATACTTTCGTCCAGCCGAGGTAAAGCTGATTTTTGATTTGCCAGCAGGCTCACTGAGCCGTGGCCAAGAAGCCAGCCAAGTGACACTGCCGCCCTGCAACTGAAGCTGTGGTTTGGTAATTACAAAAATGCGATAAGGCCCCGAGCCAGCCACTGGACTGTGAAGCGGATTTAAATGCCAATCGGAATATTCATGGCCTGTTGATGGAACTATCAAAATATAATGGCATAAGCTATTCCAGATTATAGATAATGCACATGTCCTCCCAATGGTGAGTGATTCATGGGAATAGATATTGCATTTGCATATTCAAAGCAGACAAATTGCACGTTTTTACCATAATAACAAATATGTTTCAGACTTAGATTGGATATAAAAGAGTGAAAGAAACTTATTAATAGTTCTCCTTAATTTGTTTAAAACATAGACAATATTCAGCAAAACTTCTCTAAAGAGTATTTTACCTTTGCCCAAAGTTCATAAATATGTCAACAAATAGTCACACATCAGCAAGGAAATTCCACCTGTGAAGCACTTAATAAATTAATAACGACCCAAGCCAACCTCAAGGGTACTCGAAGCTTCGAGTGGCGGACTAACTGATGGATTTTCTCTTTGTTGCCAAGCCATTTTCCCCCCAAACCCCCATTCCATTCGGTCTCTCATTTTGTGAATAGAAATATGAAAATAATCCTCAAGTGTCAGCCCGAGAGATTAGTGACAACAAACCAAAGCCGCAGAGCGAAATGAGATTTTTCATTTGGTATCAAATATCCGCAAAAACCGACTAGGAAAACCCCAAGCGAACAAAAGAAAATGCTAAACTAAAAAAAAAAAGCTTAAACTGAAGTGAAATGCAAACGGGTGCAATGCTCCATGAATGGGAAGAGGAACAAGGGAAAGGCTGCCCTAGGGTTGAGGACTGAGTTAAGCCAAAGTGCAACGAGGCGAATGCAAACTACAAACTACACACAGCCGCACAACAATGCCGGCAATGACAGCAAGTAAATTGCAATCAATTAAATCCGACTTGTCCCACAGAAAATGCCTTCGTAGCGAGCGCGTGCCCCCTGATCCGGTCTATTGAAAAAAAGAAACTGATTATCATGAAAAACTTTAGCGTGGATAAGTAAAATTAAATATCAGACGACCTCTCATCAATAGCTATTTAAAAACAGTTTCATAAAAAAAAATAAGGTTGGAAATAACGAAAAAGGGAACACCATCAAGAAACTGTGGATTTAAGGGATCACCTCTCAGGATTTCCCTAAATTTTATGTTAAATCATTAAACTATTTTTATTCCTCATTATATAGTTTTATGTACAACATGTATTTAATATATTTATTTCCTTTATTTAAATATCCTTGCATTAACTAGATTTAGACCCACTGTACTGCATTTGCAGCTGCGAAAGCTGGAGCAACGATCTGCGCACCCAGCTTCCAGTTTGCGTTGACACACGAAGCTGTCAGGTTATCTCCGCTCATACATTTTTTTTTCATCCGATTCTACTAACCTAAATCATGGAGAATTTCTACTGGCGCAACAAGGTGGCGGTGGTAACTGGTGCCTCCGTAGGAATCGGAGCCTGTGCAGCCCTGGAGCTGGCCAATGCTGGCATGGTGGTTGTGGGTCTTGCACGGCGGGTGGAGCTCATTGAGGTAAAGACTGACATTATTCTAAATATTTAAGACCGATTGCAAAAACAGTGAAACATTGAACAGGCCCTAAAGGATCAACTGGTTGGAGAGGGCCAGATTTATGCCCGGCAATGTGACCTCAGCGATGAGGAGCAGTTAACCAGTGCCTTTAGCTGGATCCGTGAAAAGTTTCAAGCCATACATGTCCTAATCTGTAACGCAGGTATCCTGAAGGCCAACTTCCTCAGCGGTATGGTATTAACAAGTAATATAGAAGTGTTATATTTCTGAGGTTCTTCATTTCCGTCGGTGCAGAATCCCCAACCAAGGACATCAAGGAGCTTTTCGACACAAATGTGGTGGCCACCGCCTGCTGCCTGCGGGAGGCGCTTAAGCACATGGCTGCGGTCAATACCCGCGGTCACATCGTGGTCATGAACAGGTGAGTAAATATATGTATATCCCAAATGCCCAAGATAGCATTGGAATTGGAGCAAAGTTTATGCATCGGAAAACCATTGGAAAATTCGTATGCATTTTTTGTAATGTTTATTGAAAAATTTCCTGTTAACTATTTTAAAAAGAATATCATTTAAAATATTTGCATTGTTAATTCGAAAGCAGATTATAATGCCCAAATACAATATTAAGTAAATCAGTAACAACTGATTTTAATCAAAGGATTAACAACAATATGTATAAAATTTCACTGGGTTTTACAATTTAACTTACAAAATCAACGCACAGTACAAATAACAGCCGAAAACCCCTATTAAAGTTAAGCTTCTTTCAGATTTCAACACATTGAGGTATAGATTTAATTTTTCCTCAAATGATGCCGGAGCAGCTGATCGGGGGATATGGGTTACCGTCTCAATTGAAAGGTATACAGAAAAGGATTGTCTATTGACTCGAGGCAATTAGATATAGATACAAAATTAGCACAACTACTGCCGGGTGCACAAACATTGCTTGTCGATGCTAGTAATTGTTATCATTTTGGGAGCGTTGTTTACCCAGCTAAAATAGGAAAATGGGGCTTAAACTGAAATTAGTGCAGGGCACACACACACACAAGCAGCGAGGTAGAGTGGAGGTAAATCATTTCGCATTTCCTAGCGTATTTGCTTTATAGTTTTGCTTGTGCTGGACAAACAACTGACCAAAAGCTGCTGCCTTGAGTGCCAAAATATTTGCCAAATTGTATATATCGTTGAAGTGGCGGATGAGGGAGGGTGGCTTAGGGGTGCATCCAATCGGGGCTTAATGAAAGTGCAAACAATGCCGGCCAGCCGGGGCCCAGTCAATAGGCCCGCCCGTGTTCAGTGTTGGTCAGCGCGATGCATTTTGCATGAAACGCACAAAGGATACGCACAAAGGGGTCTGGTCTGGCGGCGGGGGGAGTGGCGGGCGCGTTATTTAAATTAAATTAAAAGCCATGCGGCAAACAAACAGAACAACAGCACCAACATTTATTGATATTTAAATGAAGAGAAGCAGGAGGGCAGAAGGGGCACCGTGCCCCGTGTTGCGGTGTGGGCGGTGCATTAAAAGCTTTGCATGGCCAATGTGTTTGCACAAACAACAACTCAATTATTCAACATAATTAAGTATTTTGCATTAAGCCGAATGCGTATTGCATTTGCATTCTGCGTGCTGCGTGCTGCGTTCTGCGTGGCAGTCGTCGATGTGATTTTTATTATTTCATGGATTCCAATGCGCACCGCATTTAAAATCAAAAATGTTGCGCATTAAGCCGCATGTTTGATTTGCGCTATGGCTTTAATTTCAAATTGCATTGATTTAATTTTAATGAAATTTACTTGAGTGCACACACAAGCACACCCGCCCAGCCACACACAGATAGCAATTATTGAGCAAAAGGCAAAATTGAATAATTGCGTATACGCACTCTGTGGGGGCGGGCACTCGTGCATGCGTGAATGTTGATGTGTGTTTGCCTTTTTCCTGCCGCCTGTAAAATCAGTCAGCATGCTGAAATGTTAAGGCAAACTCAACAAAGCCAACGTCAATCTTATTTATTGATTGGCTTGTAGTTTATGCAAGGATATATGGCAATTTGTTTGACAATAATACCGGCTGGGAAAAGTTTTTGGCTAGCCCGCATGAAATGCATCCAGCAAGAAATTGTCTCGTGTTCAAAAAGTTTTTAAATTTGCTTTATTTTGATTGTACCATCACATGAAAATCACTTTATGGCTTATATTAATATTTTTTCAATATTTCAATATTATTCCAGAGGTTCAACCTTTAAAAAGAGCTCCGACTTACAGAAAAATTACAATAAATTTGGGAAACTTTTATTTTATTTATTAACTGGAAACAAAACTAAAAACTGGAATTTTAATTAGGTATAGAGCTTAAACTAAAATACATATTTTTAGCGCTTAATACTTCCGTATGTAATGGGAAAAAATCTGTAATTAACTTGTCAAGAAACTTTAGTAATGCCTTTCCAAGAGCGGGGGCTTACAACAAGGCTTTCCCGGAGTTTAACGCATACTTACCAGGCCCTTGAATCGCCTCCCAAACTCAGACATTCCGCGGAAAATTGCAACATGGGAGTGCATTAAAGACACGCCGTAAATACGCATTTTACAGGCGTATATTATAGGCTTTGTATTCCACCATAATGAACAGCGGACACAACCGTATTGTCCGCAAACGAAACGGGCAAATGCGACTTCGAGGATCGCAAACGTTAATTAATGAGAAAATGTATTTATTTGGCCGTTGCGAGGCAAAGACAATCCGAAAACTTCGCTGAGGCGTTGCTAATGAGCGTGTGACGTTTCGGGGGCGTGGCAGGTGAGGCGAGCACGAACGCCAATATGCATTTCGCTTAATGTCAGCGCAATAATATTAAGACTTAATTAATTAAAAAATGCAAGGGTATGCCGGACCGGCCAGCATCTGCAGCGGCCGCATGAAGCGTCTGCAGCTGTTTGCGCAAAATGCCCGGGGCTCCAAGCAACGTCCCGCCTAGCTGAGTTCTGCAGAGCACTGGAAAAAATATTTCGAAAATAATTAAAAAAGAGTTCAAATGGTTAATTATTCGATATAAAAGCAGAGATAAAAAGAGGAAAGCTTATGTTGGTAGTAGCGAGTGTTGTCAACAAATGTTGCACTGGTTCAGCATGAACCCAAAACCCTTATATTTTAATAACTTATTCCTTTGTCACAACTAAAAGAAAAAAGTAATTAAACGTTAAACCGCAACAGAAAATTTATTACAAACATATTACTAATACTTCTTTCTCGAAGTGCACACTGTAAATTAAAAGAAGTTTACGCAATGTTTGCACAACATGCACAGCACATATGCAGGCAGGGGAATAAGCAGGGGGCCAGGACAGGTCATCCGCACAAATTCTTTGAGGCATGCAAAGTGGGCCCAAGTGGGTGGGGGTTGGTCAAAATTCCGTAGTCCTCGTCAGCTGCTGACCGCCATTTTCCCCGTAAGTGTTCGTCCGGCGGCAACTTGTTTTTGTCGCTGTTTTAAGTGCTCGCGAATCCGTTGTGTTGACTTTATTTACCCACACACTCCACTTTTTGTTCCCTCTCTTCCACACCTCTTCATCCTCGTCCGTTCCGCTATAACGATGCTCCTGCGGACGTTTGACAACAGCGTGCTCGGCCATCGGATTCCGGAAGTGCCGGTGCCCTTATTCAGCGTTTATCCGGCCACGAAACATGCAATTACGGCCCTCTGCCAAACGGTGCGCCAGGAAATACATTTTCTCAAATTAAATATTAAATTAACGGTAAGTTAAATGCAGTGCATACATTGCATCCATCCCATCGCACCCCCTGCCTCCCCGGAAATTTGCAAACATGACGCGACGCGTCTGGTCTGTCGTCTGGCCAGCCATTGGTAACTATGGTGGCTCTCAATCTCTCTCTCCCCCAGAGCATTTGTCCGGGCATGGTGGACACGGACTTCCTCAGTGTTTACTCGCAGGCGGTGGCCGAGCTGCCCAAGCTGCAGGCGAAGGATGTGGCCAAGGCCGTACTGTATGCGTTGGACACTCCCGATGGCGTCCAGGTGGAGGACATCATCCTGCAGCAGATGCGGAAGGTCAATTAAAGCACTACGACCCAGAACAAATCAATATCTAATGCATATACATTTGTAATATTGTATTTAAATGTTTTTATTGTTATATTTTTGTGACTTTTAAAAATGCTATTTACCTACAAACTTAAATATTCTAAAAACAAATAACGTTCGAATTTACGGTTTTTACGGATTTATTTATCTTAAATTTAAAAAAGGTTTGGGAGGTGACAAGGTAATGATTTTTATTTTAAATAGAATCCACATTTTTTTTATTTTTTTTAATAGTAGGAACAGAAGGTAAACAAACATTTAAACGAAATCCCCAATTGACGGTACATGGGTCACGTTTCTTGCTAAAACTCTTTTCTTGCAAATGCTTTAAGCACGGTATCCAGTTCTAAAAGTTGTCACGCAGCGGAAAAATGTTTATTCTTTTAAACTGTGACCGCCTCTTTTACTTGTTGTTCGGTAATTTTTGAGCGCCAATGATGCGGTCGTACTTTGTTGACACCCGGCAATATTTAAAACAATAGACACGTTCATCTTTTGATGATATTAATAGTTGTTCCTTAGCTATTGGCATGCATTCCGGCTGCTGCGCCTGTCTTGGACAGCTCCCAGTACATATGGAAGGAACTCGGATGATTGAAATTGAGTTCCGTGTCTTGTTCAGAAAGAAACATGATGGCACCAGTGGCCATTATAATGGAGGAGAAGCTCCGATTACCTGTACCAGTTGCATAACAATATGCAATGGACCATTTACGATTGTCCTCTGCATTCTTA